>CAVNYN010229999.1:0-228630 GCA_963692815.1 Nyctanthes arbor-tristis
ATACAAGATGCCAAAACACAGTTGGGTTCACTGCAATAATTCACATGGAATGGTGGTATTGATTGATGAAGACAGAGAATTAAAGGTATTTTTACCAAAGAGGGCCTCTTTTGCCTGTTTGAAATCATTGATCTTATACATTCTTTGTCATTTATATAGTGGGGCTCATCCGTATTTGCCATTTCAAAAGCTGCTTTATATTTATGAGGTAGACAGATGAATAAAGAAGATGGTAGTTCCAACCATCTTCAATATAAAAACCACTTAATTCTGTTTATTAGTGAGATTAATTTGCCTGTAAAGTGTCTTCTGGGAATAAGGGTCAACAATTTATGGGGTTGCTGACAGCTAATAAGTACTTTTACCCTGCAATAATGAAGGTTTTATATGAACCATGAAATAAGACTAAGTTCTTTGCATGGAAGCTTGCAGATTGCCAATATATAAGTGTTTTATCGAAAAGTCGTTGCTTTTTCTTGTTAAGCTCTTTTTATCTTTATTCTGCTTCCATTTTTTGTAATTTTACCAGAATGGATTCCTCCAAAATGGTTGAAGGTAATGAAGAATGTAACAGCAATGAGTCTGGGTGGACGGCTTATATTGCTTCCCCAGATCATAAGCACGATGACGATTATGATGATGATGAAGAAGAAAGAGAAGATCGTACCGTTGATAGAAAAGCTCGTGGTTGTGATACTGAAGACGGAGGAAGTGATGACTCTATGGCTTCTGATGCCTCCTCTGGTCCGAGTCTTCAAGAACCAAAATTCAGAGGAAGCGAAAAGGATAAAAGAAGATGGTTTGGTAAGAAAAATAAGCAACAAGAAGAGAAGAAACAATACAATGAGCAAAAAAAAGCAGCAAAAAAGAATCCTGTCCAAAAGGCAAACAGTACTGGCAGATCCAAGAAAAAATAAAAAGGCACACTTTTTGAATGTGCTCCCAAATCTGAGGTATTCCCATGTATGCTACAGTTGGTTCAAACATTCAGTGTTTTTTTTCTTGTTAAACGCCATATCAAGTGACAGATTCAGTCAACTTTGCTTTATTCTGCAGCCTGCAGTGCGTAGAATTTTGGTTTATGGGTTTTATAATTTCTTCCCTTCCCTGGAATTTTTGCACACACCTGTTTCTTCTTTACAGAAAATATCACAAAGGTATCAGTTCATTGAGTTGAGGTCTAGGTTGTGAATATGGATGATGATACTTTTAACTCTTCTGTAGTCTGCAAAAATTTTCTAGGCTGTAATATAATCAAGAAACTCCTTTAGTGTTCCAGAGACAACTCAGATTGATCTTGCAGATATGTAGTAGAAAATGACAGGTTTGACATAGTCGAAGAGTGGTCCATAAATGTACAGGTACATTTCTCCCTATCTTCTCCATACCAAGAAAAAATCGAAGGCGAATCAGGACATGGACAGCCAACTATTCAGTCTCTTCTGGCTATATTCATTATTTTGATAGCTAAAAAAAGAAGATGCAAGGAATTGAAGATCGGTATAACGGAGAAATCATATTAGTGACAGCACAAGAACCTGTGTATTATATTATTAATAATGCCTTTTAGAAATAAACGGCCTCTTGAGTCTTGAAAACAATGTTATCAAATACTTATCCATTTTGGACATGCAATGGCAGCAACCAAAATGATGGCAAAAATAAGTGATTATGAGGCCGTAAACCATAATTTTAATTTTTAAGTTATGTGGTGATGAAACCATAATTTTAATTTTTAAGTTATGTGGTGATGAAGAGATTTATGTATTGTTTGCTGTTTTTGGGACAAAATATTTAGACAGTGATTTTTCATTTCGTCGACTCTTGCATTTGATGAATGGTATTTTCTAAAGGTTTAAGTTATTACAAGAAGAGTGCAGTTATAATTAATTATGTTTTCAGCATGCATGCCTCTCGTGGGCAAGCGCGATTATTATTTTTCTTTTTTCACAGGCCTCAGTATCTCAAAGATTACAAACATTTTATTTTTTTTAGAAATGAGGTTATTTTTTCATCAAAGGCCTAACATGTACACTAATCGTTAGAAAACTCCGTACTAACTTCTCTATCCAATTTGCTACTATGTTTAACTTTGTATTGTCTATCGAGTTTATCCGATTTCAAGACAACAGACACCAGTTATAAATTTGCTGATTGCCTTCTCTTTCTCATTTTGCATCTTGAGTGCTCGATTTGCTCCTCAAAATCGCTAAGCATGCCATTCCTTCATCCTTAACTTCTCATACAAAATTCTCATTCATTCTACACAGATAATCCTAAAGCCATAGACGGGGCTCCAGCATGTTTTGTAAGTGTACTGGTTATTATTATTGGTTCAACAACTCGACATCCAAAAACGTATTCAAGCAAGGTACAAAGAGTAGGGTAAAGAAAGAAAAAATTTACGATGGAAAATATAAGTATCCGAAAATCCAAATAATCTTTTTTCCTCTGAAAAATTGTGATCCATAGATGCCTGCCTTCCCACATCTATTCCCTAATTTGTTGCTGATTCCTTGGTTACTTTTTTCTAGCTTCTCTGCAATTAACAGTAATAATTCAGTTAAAAGGGGGACGGTGGGGCTTCAAGAGTAATACCAGCTTGAATCTCGCCCCAACCAATCAAACGCCAGTGCCTCGCAATCCTACGGCTGAGAGCAATTTTCTCGCTTTCACTGGTGCACACAGGAGATGTAAGTTGCAGTTTTGCAAACCAATTCCTAGACTCATCAAACTAGACAACAATGACTCGAGCCCCTGTTGACATAGATCCTATGTTCAACATAAGGATTTCTCCCCTGGCCAGCTTTGAGACCTTACTCGGTCTCTCAGAGCCGCTTGTCCTCACACCCAACAGCCGCCCAGCAAACTGAACTTAACCTGCATTAAAGAGAGAAATTTTGAGTGTCACCTGAATCCACTTCATATTCATAAGTGATTTTAGTGAAAGAAACGATACCTCCACTTCGACAAACACCTCAGGAAGTGAACCAATCTTGCCAAGAACCTGTCCGACCAACCTATCTGCACGTGTAAGTGTAGGATCCATGGTGTAAGTGAGACCCCCAGGCACAGCAAATTTCAGTTCGTTTTGTTCCGACCCCAATGAGACCCCCAGGCACAGCAAATTTCAGTTCGTTTTGTTCAGCAAATTTCTAGTATATATTGGGGTGCAATTGATGTTGCCTTCTTCATCCTTAATCAAAATACCAGGACGAACCTCAATCATCTGATTTACCTTCAAAACACCCTGCACACAAAACATAAAGTTAAAAGAGGCTGGTGGTGGAAGAAATAGGAATTTCTTTAATTGTACTGATCATTGCAGTAAAAAGTAAATAATAAACCTTGAGAATACTTCCTCCAGCAACCCCACCTCTAATTTGATCAACATCAAAGCCAGGATTATTGACGTCAAAAGAACGGATGATAATCATATTAGGGGGTTCGGTGAAGTTCCTTGTTGGAATGGGGATCTTTTTCACAATATATTCACATACAACATCAATATTATACTTGAGCTGTGCAGAAATTGGAACCACTGGTGCAGAAGCTGCATTAGTTCCCTGAACAAATTTTCGAATGGCTTCATGCTGGTTGGTTGCTTCACTTTTCTGAATAAGATCAACTTTATTTTGAAGAATTATTATATCTCGAAGGCGCATAACTTCAATCGCAGCTAAGTGTTCCAAAGTCTGAGGTTGAGGAAAGCTCTCATTGGCAGCTATTAGAAGTAAAGCTCCATCCATAATTGCTGCTCCAGTAAGCATTGTAGCCATGAGAATATCGTGACCCTTCATATTGGAAAAAGAAAAAGAAAAAGAAAAATGAAAAAAAAAAGACATTTCATCACGAACACATTTAGATTAGAAGAGCAGAGACCAGACTGATTCATAGTAGCAGTTCTTGAGGAAATTGAAACTCACCGGACAGTCAACGAAGGAGACATGCCTTAACAATTTCATTCTACAGTTTTCAAACCCGGGCACATCACACATGGGGCTATCTTCTTTTCCACTTCCATATGCCCTGAAAAGAAATTGATGATATTTGAGAATATATAACAAACAAAAAGACCAAGAATGAGGAACAAATTAATCTTGCTACATTCAAGAAGGACTTACTTGTAGCACATACGTCGAGGACATCAATCATCTTCACATTTGTATATCTTTGCATTGGCATATCCAAGCTTGATTGTGATATTACGTTCCATCTCACTTTTAAAACGGACAGTCTGCAATAGAACAGATTCAAAATTATAGGAACTTTCAGTAGTGTTTTTAATCAAGTCTTGACCTTTTGAAGAAAAACTAGTTATAATACCTGGACTCAGGGGCGGTCTTGGGCCGAGGCCGGTGAGGCAGCCGCCTCAGGCCCAGGACCAAGAAGGGCCCATTTAAGTTTGTTACCCAAAGCCAAAATATATCTACTCCTTTTTTTTTGGGTTATATTTTTAGGGCCCAAAATTTGTAAGCAATTAAGGCCCCAAATCTAAAAAATTTAAAGGCCCATTTCTGCCCAAATTTTTTTTTATTTTTCAAAATTCAGTTTTTAAAAGAAAAAAAAAATTTACACGCGATGAGAGGGGAAAAAATTCTGAAACAAAACATACGAATTCCTCTCTCAAGCTCACAACCATTCCCCCCATCCCAATTACCAAAAACCCTAAATTAAAAAATATCCACAATTCCAAATACCCAATTTCATATAATATGAAATTTGATTTTACAAATTTCAAATACCCAATTTTTACCATTGTTTGTTGTTTTTACAAATTTGATTTTTTTTACATTGATGTTACTCATTTCCATTGCATATCAGATCTTGTTAATCTGGGAAGAGCAGTTGAATGTAATGATAAAATTTTTTTTTTTTACATTGATGTTACTTATTTCCATTACATATCAGATCTTGTTAAAAAAAAAAAAAAATTAAGGAGGCTCAGCCCCCTTCCACCCCCGGTCAATACTTGTTATAGGGGTCCATTTTTCAAAATTCGTCTAGGGCCCTCATAACGACAGGACCAACCCTGTCTTATATACACGGCAGCAAATCATCTCTAGTCAAGTCCTCAATTTATAAGAACTCTGTCGTTCTTTATTGAGTGGCTTAACTATCAAAGACATCGACTACAGGAACAATTTTATTCATCCTTTTTTCTGCCGTTGGAGTTAAGTTGTTTAAGTCATGTATTAATACAAGATAGGATTAAATTATAAAGTGTCAAGGCCTCATTAATTGAAGGGTCAGCACTAAGTTCATGAACGTTGCAAACTTGGAATGTGGTATTGACGCTTCTGTTTATTGTGCTTAAGACACCAACAAAAAAAAAAAAAAAAGAATACAAAAGTTGCAGAGTGTCAAGCACAGAAACTTCCAAGTCTCAATGCTTCGTTCAGAACAAAAAGGCAGATTTTTCTACATTTATTTAACTCTATTATTTTTTGCTCTTGATTCATGTTCTTTTTTACGATTCTTTCATCCATCTATTATTCCAACAAGTGATAGACATCGTATAATTTCCGATCAAATAGATAACCGATAAACTTGTTGCATAGTAGAGATACGGAAGAAGGTCACAAAACACAATCGAAAACACCCTTCTTCCACCTTTCCATCGTCATCTAGTATGATATTTTCTCGTAATAATATATATAGTTTTATCTATAATACTTGTTATGAATTGAACAATATATGCATAGCTGAAATTAAATAAACATCCAATTCCTATGCCAAGAATTGACCTTGCACTTCGAAAGAATTCGTGATAGAAAAATACCTCATTGATGAATGCCGTGAATAGAAAATCCCATTTGTCCATTGGAGCATTGCTCATCACCACAACTGTCTAATTGTTCGGCTTCTAAAGGTAATCCACACGGCAAGAATAAATTTGGAACTCCATAATGACGAACATTTCGAAGCGGATTTATGGGAGTATGTTTAGGGTTCTGTCAACTTGATGTGCTAGCAAGAAGCCGATAGAATATCCACGAGCACATTGTGTAAAATTCGTCATACGAATTTTTCCCTACAGTCTATCACGCAAACCCTAAACACAAGATGTTTATATATAGTTGTAGGGTGCAAAACCCTAATCCTACTAGGTTTTGATGGGTCTACAACTAGACATGCCAACTAATTAATCTAATTAATTAATAGGGCCCGATCAAACCCGGTGCAACCAATTGGACCTTGGACATCAATTCCAACAATACTACCATCCATACTTATATTACTACAACCATTTAGGATGTCAACTTACTTACATAGCCATAATTAATTTATTTAGAAACTCCACTTATTAGTTTGATACTTCTCGGTGTACATGAGATCTAGGACATCATCAAGGTGATTGATGTTGACAAAAGTAGTAATATACTGATTGAAGCTAGGGCAATCTTCTTGTACTCCCTACCAATCTGTCTCATAAATGCACATGAGATGTCCATCCTCTGGTGAGATGGCCCAAGAGCTTTGCTTAACTTCATAGATTCTTCTCCCAACATCTATCATAGAGCTAAAAGGGGTGAATACACAAGTATTCAATTGGTAGCAAGTTTTAAAACAATTCTTTGAATAAAACATTTCATAAAATTTTGGGCCCCCACTACGTAAGTTGGAAATCACCTCATAAACTCATCATGTAACACATCATTCATAGAACTACCATAGGATCATTATCATATATCATAATCATTCATCTTAATCGTAGTGACATCATATATAACACTCCCTAGTTTCATGGAGTATATGTAAATTGATCCCAAAATATTGCTAGCTTTCATCATAATCATAGTGAGGTAAATCCACATACGTAAAATAACCTTATCCACATACGTAAAATAACCTTCATTCAAGAAAAGCTTAGAGCATAAAAACATAAATTTTTCATGAAATGTTCTTGAAAAAGTTAGATACTAATCACTGTTAATGTGATCACACGATCAAAGTTTCACGGAGATGATAATCCAATGCAATAGGATGGGAAAGGTACAAATGCCATTAAAATTTTTCAAGGTGATATGAAACTCCTTTCTGATATGCAGTTTGTGCCTAGTTTAGCTCATAATTTGTTGAGTGTTGGACAATTGATGAATAGAAGATATAAGGTTGAGTTTTATGGTGATTCCTGTGTTGTTAATTATAAAAATCTTGTCAAATGATTGCAAAGTGTAACACCCGAATTTCTTAAAAGTTTGGAACACTACTAAGAAGTCGCATTTTCATTTTGAAATTGAATGAGTAAATTTTTTTTTTAAAAAATAGATAAACTACTGAGGATAGAATATGTGCGGAAACATGATGATCATTTCAATTATATAATACCCAAAATATATGTTAATAGTTGTCGACAGAAGTAAGTGTTCAAAATATAATACCGATAAAATATTTAGTAAAAAGGGCAATACAAAATCATTCAGTCAAAATATTTAGTTAGCCGTGCTTGTCGCCTCGACCACTGCCGGCCCCTGAACGTGGAAGGAGGGGAAGTTGAGGTGAGCATAATAATAATATTACACTCAGCGGGGCAAGTCAATTAGTCCATGTCAATCCAAATATGCGATCATAATCATAACTCTACTATTTAAACTTTAAAATTTTCAAAGTTGTACTGTGAGCTATCCCAAGGGCCTACTTTTGACCACAGACCAATTTGCGATCCCTGACAATATACTAGCGCTAGTAATAGTAAATGCACAGTGGGTTAGCGCAAGGGCATACTTTTGACACGGGACCAATTTTGCGATCCTTGGCAGAATCATTTTCATATATTCAAGTCACAACGATAATCAACACATAAGGAAAAGACAGGATCAATCAACTAGAATTTGTATAATGTTAATCCCACCTCAATAGTCATGAAAGAGTTTGCTTGAAATGTTGTGCGAGTTGTGATGCTAATCGAACTTGGAACTTAAAGCGCTCTCGTCTAGCAAATAAAAGTTTAAAGTAGTTTAGTATATTTGGGTTATCATTGAAAGAAGGATCTTAAACTTTAAAGACTTAATTGAATATTTATGAAAGTTAATGTGCTAAGATTTTGGATTCTTAAAATGTTTAAGGATCTAATTGATTACTTATTAATGTTAAATTTCACATTTAATTTGATTGGTTTAGGATTTAAGACTTTTATGAAGTAATTAAATTCTTTAGGGGTTAAATTAAACAATTATAATAGTTAGAGGACTTTAATTTAATATATTTGAAAAGCTTGATGGTCAGTTTAAGTTAAATTAAAAGTTTTAGGACTTAAATAATTTAGAAATGAATGTTTAAGGACCAATTATGCAAAACTTGAAAGTTTGGGGACCAAAATTAATTATTTAAAATATTTGAGGACCAAAATTAATTATTTAAAATATTTGGGGACCAAATTTGATTTAAATAATAACTTTAGGGTTAACGTAAAGGTCGTAGGAAATCTTGGGGTCAAGACTTGAGTTGACCACTAGTTTACGGTTGATTTAAAAGTTATTAAAACTTTTAGGGACTAAAATGCAAAATCCAATAGTTATTATTTTTGATCTATTGTCCCTTGGTCTTTACACCATGGAGAAAGATAGAGAACGTACAGAGAGAGTTCAAATATGGTTGGGATATTTGAAGCCAAAGTTTCCGACCAAAACTCCAGCAAATCGAAGGAAAAATTGGTGGAAAGGAAAGCTGTCGACGAGCTCTACCCATAGAGGTAAGTTTTTAAAGGTATTATGATGGTTTAGAGTGGAGGGACTCAAAGGTTTCCGTCATTTTCCGGCAAGTACGGTGGGTTTCCTACCAAAATATTTATACATTCGTTTTCCTCGTGGTGGAGGAGGTCATAGACACCAATTTTGCAAAGCTTGGTGGAGAAATGGAGATGACCCATTTTTGGGTCTTGCTTGGTTCGACCGAGTTCACTTTTTTTCAGATTTTTTTTTTTGGTTAATGGTCAGAAACACTTCAATGCGGTTATTTTGGGTGTAATCATGTATAGTACTTGTAACATAAACAAAGGTAGAAAGTAGAAGTTTAGAAAGGAAATTTGTTACCTTTGTTCCAAAGTGTTTGTTGGTTGCTTGAGTTGAGGAACTTGTTTTGTGTATAGTTGATCTAGGAACAAGAGAGAGAAGAATCAAGTGTTAGTTGTTTTGACATTGAAGAAGGATATTTGGAATAAGAAGAGAAAGAAAAGAGAAGAGAAGAGTTACCCTCTGTTTGGTTGTCTTAAGTGCAAATGAAAAAAAGTTGAGGCAGGAAGCTTCATATATAATTAGTTCAATTTGGACAAGAAGGGACCGAAAGTGGGATTTTGAAAGTTTTTGGTTGGAAATAGGGACTAATTAGAAGTTGACATTTTTGGTGTACATAGAAACTAATTAGAAGTTGCAAGGTTAATATATAACTTTGAAGGTTCGATTGGCATTGGTGAAATGCTATATCAGTTGGTTCGTCTATTTAAATTAATTCATTGGAATTTAGTTTAGTAAGGTTTGAATTATTTAGGTAGAATTTAAACTTATTATTAAGTTATGTAATTTTCCATTCCCATAACAAAATTCGGTTCCGTTAGACAAGTATATAAAAAGTTTGAAAAGTCAAAGAAGTTGTTGCGACACGAGTTGAAAAGTCATAAAATTAAATTTAAATTTTCTTAGTCGCTACTCAGAGGTTCATATGAGATAAAACATAATGTTTCCTCTTGATGTTTCAAATGTGGTGGGCAAAGCCCGAGTTGTTTAAGGGAATGATGAGGCTAAATTAAGGCATTTACATTTTTGACATCTAAATGAAAATGGGTTGAAACTTTTGAACTAGAAAGAAATGGTTGTTGGCTTGCCAGAAATTGGTGAACTTGTTTTTTTAAGAAGGATATGTTTATGGGAAACAAAGTAGAAGATCATTTCCTATTAGAAAATCATTAGCTGCTTCAAGTTGTCTTGATCTTGTGCATGTTGGATTTGTGTGGGCCTATGAATATTGAATCTCTTAGGGGAAGTTGTTATTTTTTGCTTTTTACATATGACTTTAGCTGTATGAGTTGGGATTATTTCTTGAAATCCAAATTAGAAACCTTTCATAATTTTAAGAAATTTAAGGCCTTTGTGGAGAAGCATGGTGGGAGAAATATAAAGAGGAAATTAAAGATTTTACCCCTTTTTCTTTAGTTCTATCCTTTTTACACTATCATGTCAAACTATTTTCAATTATGCCCCATCCCATTACTTTTATACCACTACTTATTTTATTTTAATAAATCATTTTATTTTATTTCAATAAATAATTGTAATTAATTTTAAATCATTTTGTGTATATAAATATCTCTCTATATATACATATATATAACCCTAAATGTAACTCAAAGTAATAGCCCCCTCCACCCCCGCCGCCGCTGCAGCCCGCAGCTCCTTCCACCACAACCTGCCACTGGCCGGGGCTGAATCTGCATTTTTTTTCTTTTTTTTTTTAATTTTCACACTTGCAAAATCCGCTAATTTCGAAGACTTCTCAATCAACCCACCGCCGTGAAAAACAAAATCAAAAGTACTATTCTTGGATGGCTGCTTGAAACACTTCCCTGCAATTACCAAAGGCTTGAATGCTTTCTTGAAATGCCCAATTGAATCCTCCACCTCAATCTCTTTCAAAGCAAATTTGGGATGCTGACAAATTTGAGGATTTGTATAGAATTTGGGCATTTGTTTCCTGATTCCTTGACTTAGATTTTGTGGAGGAAGAACACTGGAGATACACTACTTTTAATCAAACAACTATTGAGGTGTAGTCCCTAGTTGGTGGAAATTCCTTATTACACATGTGAAGGTCTTTTTGAAAAATCGTTCTGCAAGTTTTTCAAAAAGGTTTCTTTTGAAAACTTGTTCAGTGCTTAATTCTAACTTTCTTTGAGAAATTTGTTATAATTTCTTTTGAGAAAGTAAGATGTGTTTTGAGAAACTTTCATTGCCTTCGGTTTCTTTAATTAATAAACTTTTGATTAGCTTCTATTATTTCTGTATTGTTTTCGTTAAGCAGTTGTCTTAACTGTTCAAATTGTTTTGTTTCAAACAATTGCAGGTCTTGAAGTTTTTCATGAACTCTATTCCTTTTTTTTTATTATCATTTTGTTATTATTTATCGGGTTGTTACCATCTTCTGGTTGATTTATTCATTTATTTTCCTCTGTTACCATTCCCGTTTCTTTATTTTCCTATGTTATCGAGAAGTTTAGTTGGTAACAGTGTTTTTACAATGGTTACTACTATGATTTTATTTCCACATGTTACCACATATCGGGGTTGTTACCATGTCTATGTACTGGTTTTTTTCCCTATGTTATCGTTCTTGTTTTGTTATTGTCCTTTTTTTTTTTTATCATTTTGTTACCAACGGATCGGATTTGTTACCCTCCCATTATAATGAATTTTTTTATCACCATTTTTCGTGTTTCTTACCAAGTTGTGAGCACTAATTTTTTTGAAAATGGTGGTAACATTGCACTCCGATAATTGGCATTTGTTTTGCCTTTTTTTGCTCTAGAATAACATTACAAAATAAGTAATACAAGTAAATAACCAAAACAAAAACCAACATTATTGATTATTGAAGTCCATTTTCTTTTGGCATGGTTAGAAAAGGGCGTTTTCATCAATATATATTCAAAATTCTATAACAAATCAATTGCATGTCGGACAATATTAAGAGCCCAACCCACTTTACTAATCACAGATCGGAAGACTTTGCAACGGATTGTGCTTCATCTTCTTTACTGCTTTACCTGCTACTATTTCTGTTCATCTATGGCAAAGTCCTCTAAAATTAAAAAATTCTCTTCAAATTTTTTTAGCGGCTTGCCGGGCTTCAGCCTAGCAATGCTCCCATCTAGTTCCACCCCTATCTGTGGTAATTGTCACTTTTTGGTAGTAGCAACACTAGTCCAACAAGTTCCTCATCATCCAGTTCTTCCGATGAAACACCACCAAGAAAATTCAGATCTTTAGGGGAAATTTATAAATCATGTAACTTTGCCTTATATGCCTTTTACCCAATTTGTTTTGAAGAAGTGGCAAAAGAACCTGAGTGGCAAGTTTCTATGGCAGAGGGGATGCAAGTTATTGAAAAAAGATTTAACATGGGAATTGGTTGATGTTCCTAAAGGCAAGAATGTTATAGGGCTCGAGTGGGTGTTTCGAATGAAGTACAATGCTGATGGAAAAGATCAGAAAAAGCAAAGTCAGTTTGTGGCCAAAGAATACTCACAATTGCCAAGTATAGATTTTGATGATACTTGCACTCCTCTTGCCCAGTTTGAATCTGTGAGAGTTATGTTGGCTTTGGCTACCCAAATACGATTTCCTGTTTATCAATTTGATGTGAAATCTGCCTTTTTGAATGGTGACTTGGCAGAGGAGGTTTATGTTTCACAACCCGAGGGCTTTGTTGTCAATGGCAGAAAAAACAGAGTCCATAGGTTAATAAAAGTTCTTTATAGGTTAAAACAAGCTCTACATATGTGGTACAACAAAATTGATGCTTTCTTTCTAAAAGTGGGTTTACAAAAAGGTGAAATTATCCCACTCTTTACATGAAACAAAGTGACGGATATTTTTTGGTGGTTTGTCTTTATATGGATGATATGATTTTATATGGGTTTCTCAGAATCTTTAATTGTTGATTTAAGTCTAACATGATGAAAAATTTTGGGATGTCAGGGATTTTCATGTGTTAAAAGAAATATGGTACTGATTTATTTAATGCATTTAATATGAGTAATTGTGAAGTGGCAGCCACACCAATGAATATTAATTAAAAGGTTCAGAGGGAAGATGTAACTGAGAAGGCAGATCCAAAATTGTTTAGAAGCTCAGTTGGTGGTTTAAACTATCTGACGCACACTAGACCTGATATTGGCTTCTCTGTCAGTGTTGTGTCTAGGTTTATGCATAATCCTACAGGGCAACATTTTGGGGTACCAAAAAGGATACTTAACTATATTGCTAAAACGGTTGTGTTGATGCCAACTTTTGCCTTCGACTCAATAAACGATATTTGTATTTCCTGGAACTTGTGTATGAATCGGAATGAACAATAAATGCGAATTAAGGCAAGGAATGTTTGTAACTTTTGAAAATAAATAGAAGACTCTAAATGTGTAGAGACAAAAGTGATGAGGTTTTTTTATGTTCCATCCCTTTTCCACTTTTGTATTCCTCTATTTATAGTGTATATTTGCTTATTTGCATGGGGATAATGATTATATACATTTAATTCTGGACCCACAGGGATGACATACATGTCAAATTAGTTGGGATTAATCCTTTACTTTTTTGACTAATGGTTACTTAAGCCGTGCGTGGAGCGGGTGACCATTACTTCGCATTTAATATTGGCATCCCATCAGCCGTAAGTGATGAGATTTCCCACATGAGTTCCCATGCTACTGCTTAGCCTGCCATCTCATTCGATCGTAGTGCTACATCGGGTCGCCGAAAGGGCGCCCAGACACCTTGGACCATAGGAGCGCTGGAGAAGACGCTGGCTTTCTGGTCGTTGAATCAGGTCTCCTGGTTCTCTGGTCATCAGATCGTTAGGTCATTGGGTTAGGTGAGGCGCTCAAGGCCTGCTTCCAAGACCCTGTGCCTGCTGACCTTCGTTGACCTTCAACTCTCGCTGATTTTTTGCGACCTGGTAACTACAAAATGCCCCCTCAAGGTCACTGTTCCTTGAGCTCAAGGTTTAGCGGCCTTGAAGGTTAACTGGTTGCTTTTTTGAAACTCTTTTGCCGCCCAAAACATGACTCCTTAAATTTCGAAAAAGAAGGTTGAGGCGGCGCTCTTTGCCACGTGTCTGCCATTGTAGACGTGTGCTCTTCCGATCTGGAATGGCGTGTTCTGGGATCTTTCAAGGGCAATAATCATTATTCTTAAATGTTGCCTTTTAAGTTTCCCATAACCTACACGGCTGTCACCTTTCCATCTTCCCATAGGACTCTATTTATTCCCTTACATTCACTGATTTTTTCCCTCTGCATTGTCTTCCTTCATAGTCAGTTCTTAGGAGTTTTCTTTCATCAACCTTTTCTAGATTTTCACAATTTGTTGATCTTTCCCTGGTATTCCTTTAATCCACTACGACAATCTCAGTGCCAAGGTAAAAAATACTCTTTTCCTGACTTATAAGGGATTTCGTAGAATGGAGGGTAGAAAGGGGTTCTTTCCGGTGATGATTCAGGCGAAGGTGTGGCGGTAGACGTGGAATGATCTACTGATGAGGAGGCGGTGGGGAAAATGCGGGACTCAGTGCCGGGGGTCCAAGTTGATTGGACGGACGATGAAAGTGAGGGTGATGAAGAGGTGAGTTCCATTGGGAGGCCTTCAGTGGTGGTGATTCGCAATAAAGACCGACCGTGGGTGTGCAGAGACATTTTTTCCAAAATAAGGGAAACTGACCTTCATGCGGTAAGGCAAGATTATCGTGTCCCTGACCGTGTCGCATTTTGGGTCCCTTATGAGGACCCGCCAGGGGTTGTGTAGCAGCGAGCATTAGGATATTTGAGGCCGGCTTCCACATCCCGCTTCTGAGGCCTGTCACTAGGCTGTTGAGATCATAGGGGGTTGTCCCCTCTCAAGTTATACCTGCGAGCTGGAGGACAATAATTAGAGTCCTTGCTTTGTGGCAACACAAAGGATGAGGGTATCCGAGTCCTGAGGACTTTAATGCATACTATGTGTTACGGTCCTCACCCGCTGGGAAAGGGTGGTTTAACCTAGCTACAGGGTCTAAGGCTGGGGGCTTTAAGCCTCTAAGGATATTTAGTGAGAGGGGCATCTGAATCTAACCCCTGTTGGAAAGGGTGGTTTAACCTAGCTACATGGAACCCAGTATCCGTGTTTTTGACATAGCTTCCTCAACAGGCTGACTCACTGACGCTTTAACTGTATTTTCTTCTTTGTCAGGTGTCGAACGAGGCTGAGCGCTTTCTGTACTTTATCAGGAGGAGCTGAGACAGTTGCCCAAATTTTGGAGCATTATCGTCACGTCGTAGATCTGACGGACAAGGACTTCCTCGTACTCACCGGCCTATATGTTCCCAGGTTTGAGCACATTTTTAGGGATCTGAGCAATTGTAAGCCGCTCTTCTATGTACCTAGACACCCTACCTTTTGAGCACTTCATTAGAACCTGACACTTGTTTTTTCAGGGAAGAGATACCACTCCAACGGCCAAAAAAGGGCTATTCGAGAGGCCGAGAGTAAGAGAGCAGCGTGGGAAAAGAGGAAAGCACTACATGACAAGGCTGAGGGGATGAGAACTTTCAAGGAACTGAACAAGACCTTGAAGAGGTAGGAGGAGAAAAAGAAGATGAGGTAAGACAAAGTCGCTGGGAAGAGGCCCATGAAAGCTGACTAAGTGGCTACCTCTGAGTGACCCAGGAAGAGGCAGTTGGCCACCCGGGAGCCCCTGGCTAGTCCTCTGCCTACCCTTTCTGCTATCCCTATTGATGCTCCTCCGTGAGCGGAGCAACCTGCTAAAGGGCCTGTCGACATCCTGGGTAAAGATCCGATCTCCCGGGGTACCATGCTAGATGAGTTGAGATAGAGAGATTTATCAGTAAGAAACGAAAGGCACTGCTTAAGTTCAACTTGGCCAGGAAACCTTTTTCTGCCAGTGTCTCGTGGATGCCAAGGCCCATTACTGATGCCATGAGTAGTGCGGCACGAGGCTGGTCCAGGCCACTTCGAAGATGGCTGAGCTCCTCAGTCGGCCATTCTTGATGAACAAGCCATAGCCTGGTGGGACGCTTCTTCGGAGAGAATAGAAAACTCTCTGGCCAGGCAGTGGAGGCCAACAAGGCAAAGGAGGAAGCAGAGTTGGCCTTTAAGTAGAAGGAGCAGGAGCTGCACGTGGCCAGGGAGGAGTCGGCCGATTCTCGTACTGAACTGGAGACTTGGAAGAAAAAATTTGAGGACTTGGAAAGCTAGCTTGTGATAGAGAGATTGAACCATAAGCAGGTCTTGAGAGAGGTCGAAAAAAGAGCTGCTTTTAGCGTGCTCGCCGCGTACCAGGAGGCGGTGGCTAAGTATAAAGCCTCTGAGGAGTTTAAGAGTGCTAATGCCAGTCTTTATTATGAGACGGCAAAGAAGATCTTGGATGAGGTCATAAAGGAGCGTCTGGGGTGTAATCTGAGAATCGTCGAGGAGCAGGTCACCAGGCTGAAAGAAGAGTGTGGCTATGTGAGCTCTGATGATGAGGACGAAGAGGTCGAAATCATCTCAGAAGCTCCTGCCAGGTCTCGAAAGAGAAACCACCGACAGTGAGTGTGCTGGGGATGCTAATTCCACTGTAGGGGCTGCATTTGCCATTCCCGCTAGGGGAAACTAGGCCTCGTCCTCTGAAGGTCAAGCTTAGGAATCTCTTGTACCCCAGTTTTTCTTTTCTCCTTTTTATAATCCTCGAAAAATATAATGGGAATTATTACTTCAAGTGTGAGCTCGCTTTTATATTAGTCAAAACAACATACTGTAATGTCGCTCTTACTTAGTGGAGAATTTGTCTCTGTTTAGGCCCGCTCTTTCCGGAACTCGTATATATCTTGCGTCAAGCGTAAGGGCACTTTTGTGAGAATTCTGTCCAGGTTCCTCATAAGACGTAGCCATTGATTGAGGGCTTCAGCGGACTTGACTGGCCGGGCCGAGCTTTGGTCCTTCGAACTGTAAGCTCTGGCAATTTGCTCTTGAACGTTGGGTTGTTGAGCCAGTCACTGTTCTGGACCCTGGACGCGGGACCACGTATATATCTTCGACTAAAAGCGTGTTTTAGTCATGGTCAAGTGTGAGGCCGCCAGTTAGAAGCTTGTTCTAACTTAGAGCGCGGACATGTATACTTGGGCACTGACTAAAAGTTTGTTCTAGTCGTTGAGTGAGAATTCTTCGACTTGAGCACAAACCAAAAGCTTGTTCTAGTTGTGGTCAAGTGTGAGGTCACGAGTTAGAAGCTTGTTCTAACTTAGAGCGTGGACCTGTATACTTGACCGCTGACCAACAGCTTGTTCTAGTCGTTGAGCGCCAATTCTTCAATTTGAGCTCAGACTAAAAGTTTGTTCTAGTCATGGTCAAGTGAGAGTCACCAGTTAGAAGCTTGTTCTAACTTAGAGAGCGGACATGTATACTTCGACTTGAGCGCAGACTAAAAGCTTGTTCTAGTTGTTGAGCGTGAATTCTTCGACTTGAGCGCAGACTAAAAGCTTGTTCTAATCATGGTCAAGTGCGAGGTCACCAGTTAGAAGCTTGTTCTAACTTAGAGCGCAGACCTGTATAGTTGGGCGCGGACTAAAAGCATGTTCTAGTTGTTGAGCATGAATTCTTCTACTTGAGCGCAGACTAAAAGCTTGTTCTAGTCATGGTCAAGTGTGAGGTCGCTAGTTAGAAGCTTGTTCTAACTTACATCACGGACCTGTATACTTGGGCGTTGACTAAAAGCTTGTTCTAGTCATTGAGCGCGAGTTCTTCGACTTGAGCGCAGACTGAAAACTTGTTCTAGTCATGGTCAAGTGTGAGGTCGCTAGTTAGAAGCTTGTACTAACTTAGAGTGCGGACCTGTATACTTGGGCATTGACTAGAAGCTTGTTCTAGTCATTGAGCACGAATTCTTCGACTTGAGCGCAGACTAAAAGCTTGTTTTTGTCATGGTCAAGTGTGAGGTCACTAGTTAGAAGCTTGTTCTAACTTAGAGCACGGACCAGTATACTTGGGCACTGACTAGAGGTTTGTTCTAGTCGTTGAGCGTGAATTCTTCGACTTGAGTGCAGACTAAAAGCTTGTTCTAGTCATGGTCAAGTGTGAGGTCGGTAGTTAGAAGTTTGTTCTAACTTAGAGCGCGGACCTGTATACTTGGGCACTGACTAAAAGCTTGTTCTAGCCGTTGAGTGTGAATTCTGCCTTGCGTTTGCGTTGAGAGAGGGATGTTACATCAAAATAAGCATTCGTCTTTCGGATTAACTGTTAGGTCACAAAATTATGGCTGGCGCATACAAGTGTATTCCTTTTATGGCAATGACCTGACAGTTGGTATACAAAAGATTTGAAAAGGTGCAAAATGTAGAATTGATACCCAACTTTTACTCCTCCACTTCTTGTTCTTGAGCTGACCTACATAACCGGGTGGGTGGGGGCATGTTCCCCCTCAAGGACTGGATGAAGGTCCGGCCTTGCTTCTGTGCCTCACGTGCTGACACTTTGGTGTGGAGTTTAAGAGTGGCTAATTCTTTCGCCCGTTGGGTCAGGGTGATTGTGTGAACCTCTGTCAAAGTGGCTGCTTCTTCTGTGTAATCGAGGTTGCATTCCCTTGATGCCCGCTGGTTGCCACGCACTATAACTATTCCGTAATAGGTTGGGAACTTCACCACGTAGTGGAAAATGGAGGCCGCGGCCCTGAGTTTGTGCAGAATAGGGCGACCCAGAATGGTGTTATGGTTTGAAGGCATGCCTACTATAATAAAGTCCACCATTATCCTCCTTTTGTAGGGCTCATCCCCTAATTTAGCAAGAAGTGTGATCTGACCCTTTACTTCCACACAGTCTCCAGTAAAACCTGGAGTCTGGTTCCATATGGCCTTAAATTCTTGGGATCTATTTTCATTTATTGGAAAGTCTACCAATAAATGATGTTCACGGTGCTGCCACTGTCCATCAAGGTCTTGTGTGCTGTTGTCCGCGTGAGGGTGTAACACGCCACAAGCATCCTCGTTGCAGAAAGAGAATGAGCTGGTTCGAGAGACGGGGGGTTGCATTGTGGCAGGTGTAAAAATTTTTGGCTTTTCTCACGAGACCTCACTTCTATCTCTTGGAACCCTCCATGCTGTTGTTTCCGCTGATCAATACGTGGATTTTGGTTGGAGGTTGGTTCAGTGGGAGCTGGGCATTGAGGTCTGCATGGGGATGAGCCTGTCGGTCTTGCCCTTGGTGATTGGCCACGTATTCACCTAGGTATCCCCGTTCAAATTGCTTCTTGATCTCTTGTTTGAGGTGCATGCATTTGTCCGTGTTGTGACCCACACTCTGATGATACTTGCAGTATCTGGACTGGTCGGCATCTTTCATTGGCTTCCTTAAGGGCCTTGCCTTAGGTAGAATTGGATCATTTTGCAAGATGCCGAAGATGTGTTCAACTGAGGCCTTTGGCCATGTATTCGCCCAGGTATCCCTGTTTGATTAGCTTCTCCATCTCTTGTTTGAGGTGCATGCATTCGTCCGTGTTGTGACCCACACTCTGATGATACTTGCAGTATCTAGACTGGTCGGCGTCTTTCACTGGCTTCCTTAAGGGCCTTGCCTTAGGTAGAATTGGATCATTTTGCAAGATGCCCAAGATGTGTTCAACTGAGACATTGAGCTTAGTGAAAGGCTTGAACGAGCTGGATGATTTCTCGCCTCGTCGCAGGTCCTTTTTGGCCTTGTGGTCCTTCCTTTCATCCTTTGGGGTTTTCTTGGCCATCGCAGTTCCTTCAATGGCTTCCTCAGTGCTGATATACTTCTCCACCCACCTCAGAAGTTCCTTTTAGGTGCTCGGGGGATCTTCCTATATGGCCAACCAGAAGCGAGTGTCTTTGTAGAGGCCCGACTTTACCGTGATCAGAATGATTCATCCGCCACCTTTTCCATAGTCATGACCTATTTATTGAAGCGATCCAAATATCCTTTGAACGGCTCAGACTTCCCTTCCTTGATCGTTGCCAGCATCTCCTTGGGGTGGCCCTGGCCTTGGATCCCATAAATTAGGATGTGAACTCGGAGAATAGCTGTTCTCAACTATGTACGGATCCTAGGGGTAAGTTTCTGTACCAAGTCTGAGCGTTTCCTTCCAAAGTAAGTGCAAAGGCTTTGCACATTTTTGCTCCTGTTGCATTCTGCAGCTCCATCCAGGACACGTATCGGTGGAGGTGCACAATTGGGTCTGATTCTCCGCAGTAGGTCCCTATTTGAAGGAGCTTCACTTTGGACGGTATGACGGCTTCCTGGATGAACGGATTGAAAGGGGATGGCCTTCCCCATAGGTCGTCCGCCCCTTTCCCTTTTGGCTATTTTTGCTCGAGGTCGCCTAAGCATTTCCTCAGCTCGTCCAACTCGTGGATCTATTGGGGACTGGTTGTTGACTTGGCAGCATCTCTGGATGGGAGCTGGAAGCGTGGCTATCAGGATTCGTGGTCTTAGGACTTCGTCTCCTTAGTCTTCGTTCACCCAATCGCACGGGTTCTTGTGACCTTGGACGTCTAGGCCCTTGATGTGGCGAGGTCCTAGCCAGGTAAACACACTGCTTCCAGTTGTATTTCTTGCACGAGGCGGTGTAGCTCTTTCGTTGGGCGCTGGTTGTTTGGAGTTTTGGGTCAGAGTGAAAGTTAGCCTTCTTCTGACATGTGCCCTTTGAGGTTTAGCCCTCACTGGAGATCTTTCGACGTTTTTAGCACGCCAAGAAGAGTTGCAATGAGAGGAGGATTCTATTGTGTGCTATTGAGGAGCAGGCGGGTTATGTTGTTTTAGATCTCAGACTTCTTCGGAGAGGGCTACCACTTGCCGTCGAAGCATTTCGGCCTCTGTTGCAGCTACTGGTGGCGAGGGGCCAGCACTTGTGAAGGTTCGGTTTTTCTTGAACCCGGGGGTAGTCCGACTTCACTGGTTCTTGTCTTTTGACTTTCGAAACGTCTTCCACTCATTTCCTTTTACCGGAAGTTAGATTTCACAGGAAGTTTGCCTTACACAGCTTTCTATAAGTATTCCCATAGATGGCGCCAGTTTGTTGATGCTAAATTTTACCTTTGACTCAACAAACAATATTTGTATTTGCGGAAACTTGTGTCCGAATCGGAATGAACAATAAATAGAAGACTATAAATGTACAAACACGAAAGTAATGAGGTTTTTCAATGTTCCACCCCTTTTTCCACTTTTACACGCCACTATTTATAGTGTATATTTGCTTATTTGCATGGGGATAATGATTACATGCATTTAATGCTGGACCCATAGGGATGAAATACATGTCAAATCAGCTAGGATTAATCCTTTACTTTTTGACCAATAGTTACTTAGGCCGTGCGAGAAGCGGGTGACCATCACTTCGCATTTAATGCTGGCGTCCCATCAGCCGTAAGTGATGTATAGACCGTTATGACATTTGATGTGCCTTAATTAGTTGATAGCATTGATAAGTTAGAAAAATTTGATCTTACTTAATCAATTGAGAGCATTGATAATTTAAAAAAATTATGTTCACTGGGAATTTCTAATTAATTTTTTGTGTTTGATCCTTGCTTTGAAATTCAACAACATTACTTTTTACATTAAGTGGGGCAGTATATATTATCAATGGGAAGCTGATCAAATCAATGGTGACTTCCAATGAGTAGGGAAAGTGTGTTTCCTTCACATTTTGTCTTCACAAAATAGTTTTTCCAGTTTTTAATGGATTTTAATTTATTTAATGGTTGTTCTTGTTCGGATTCAAGAATAACGTTGAGTGAGATCATGAATGGTATCAAATTTCTTTTGCACTGTAAATTATTTAATATAATGTGGTCATTTCTCATAGTAATATTATATATATAAGTTAATGAATCATTTGCTTTGAGTTGCTCGGCCACAAATATAGATACTAAAACAATTGGCCACGGTGATTGGCCATTTGACCATTGCTAATATTGATACTTTATTTTGACTAATAATGGAATGATTCCTTATTATATAATGTATTGAAAGCTTATAAAATTTTAGTATTGCGTATTATCAAGTGATTTATCATCTCTATAAATTGTAATTTAAATTATATTATGTTGGGGTTCAATATGTAGTGAATAGTTAAAAAAAGTAGTTACTCAAATCCCACGGTAGCAATTTATGCAGTATGGAATTAATTTCAGTGCAAAATTTTACTATAAAATTAGAGCGTTTTGAAATTATAAGGACTTCATATCGTCGGCCTATGTGGTATGACAATCTATGACATAATACGATATTAATTTGTAAGCATCTATTTTTTATCTTCCTATAGGTGCATTCTTAATATGCGACTCAAGAAGGATTACCTTAACCCTTTAACAACCTGATTCAAAAAGTCCTTTTGTTGGGTTCTATTAAAAAAGATTTTGTGCCACATTTACGGGAAGGTTTTTGTTTAAAGGTTTTGTGTTATATTTATGCTAGTAATATTATTTCTGGAATCTAGGATATATTTTTGCAGTCCCGCTTTGCCACTATATGTCTTGCGGGATTATTCCGCCAAATCTACACATGGTGGGAGATCATTGGAAAAATCACATGGGGTTGTCTCATGGTTGGGTCAATTCACATGGAAATTATCCAATAATCTCGCACCACATCTACATAGGACACGCCTATGAGACGTATGGCGGGAGATCATTTTTTGTGTATTTTATGTATCCTGAAATTTCATATTGGTTATTAGTTAATGTTAAATGGGACTCCGCGACTCAGAACTAAAGAATTTTGTTGAAAAATAGGCTACCCAGGTCTACTTAATCAATTATCTAATCAAGTAATTCCTTAATATAAATTCTGTAACAATTCAGCAAAGAACACACATAACTAATTGTAGCACAAATAGTGATAAGTTAATTCGTAATAAGTCTGAACAAGTTCGATGGGATATATCTTGATCGAGTCAGAGATACAGTCAACATAAGCAAGACAGGATATATCCTTGTTCGTATGACATGAACAGTGAACACGTGAAATCCAGTGCAGAAAAATAAACAGAACATACACCAAATTTGTTGACAAGGAAACCCTAAAGGGAAAAACCGCGGGCGCCCTTACCAGGGGACAAACGATGCACTAACTTGTGAAAGTTTAGTATAGAGAAAATAATGTAGGTGATATCGCTATATACACTTAACATGCAAAAGGAAAACTTATAAAAAATCTCCCTTTTTCACCTGTTTGTCATGTTGTGAAGACAACTCTTGTTGCTCCTCGTCTTTCACTATCACACTTCTCCCAAAATATACATCAAGCTCCTAGAGATCTCCCAAACTTGTCAAAAGATGATTAAACTCCTAAACTCTTCAAACTTGTATAGAAAGTCCCTTACACAATGTTGGTTGCCTACCAGCGTACTCTGAAGGGATGCCAAGATCATACACAACTTTGGAAGTGTGTAAGAATGATGCAAGTAGAAAAATTGTGGATCTGGTAATGTGTTGACTTCTCTTGCATTGAGCTCTAGATGTACCAAAGATGGTTGCTCAATTGATGTAATAGCCCTATAAGAGAAGGTACATATATACCAAATTTCTTTTCCAATGTAAATTATTTAACATAATGTGGTCATTTCTTGGATAATTATGTAATATTATATGTATATAATGAATCATTTGCTTTGAGTCTCAGCCACAAGTGTAGATACTGAAACAGATGGCCACAGTAATAGGCCATTTGACCATTGCTAATAGCTAGTTCACTTATTCAATCGTATTATGAATTTCTCTAAGCTAAAAGCACAACTCTATTTTTTTATTCTTTTTCTCTAGCATTGCTTGAGATCATAATTCCTGCTAAGCTACTATTCTTTTAATTTTATAAATTAACAAGTTGTCGCCTTATGTCCAACCAAGATTCTAAAAAAAGGCCAAAAACATGAAGTTAAACCAAGAAAGCGGTAAAAACACACAAAGCAAGTAATTAAAAAAACACACAACAAGTAATTCCTTCCCTCACCTCCCAGCGCATTCAAACTCTACATTGTCCCCAATATAGAAACAAACAGAACAAAAGTGAGGCAAGGAGTTAAGAAAATATGCAATTTTTTTAATTCAGGTGGTCTGGTGCACCCACACAGGGCACACTACTAGTTTTCGCCGATTCTTTTTTTTTTGGAAACATTTAAAGAATACTAACTGCCATACATCTTCACTGAAGACCCATACAATTTTCAAAAAAAATAAAAAAGAATGCACAACTAAAAATCTAAACAAATTAATGAAAAGAAAAGACGAGAAAGCAAGAAATTTGAATGTTTGTTTAATGTCGCTGGCTCGACTTAGCCTTTGAGTGGCTAATTGATATAGGTCCTCTACAATAGCACATTGTTGTTCTTGAACCCTTCACTATCCATTCTTCATATTCACTTCAAGTTGAGATGGCAATTTTCCTCCTATTTGAGCATCTAATCGATTAATGGTAGTTGCCATTTGGCTCATTTGGTTTTTCAAGTTTTGAAAGCTGACTTTAGCATCCTATTAAAATTATAAAGTATTAGTAGCTAGTGTTTTAACCACCTCTTCTAATGATATACTAGGATTAGAAGGTTACTATGGTCTTGGTAGGAACTATCCTAGTTGCATAGTAGGAAAGGAACATTGGGCGATTCCCTCTATAGCTTAAATTAGGATGGTCTATCCAACCTGGAATGTATGTGTTGTAGAATGGATCATAGGGTCTATTCTAGTACAGAGGGTGTCCCGCTACGTTCACCTGTTTAGTGTTTTCCTCTTGTAACATCGGATAGGCATCAATTAGACGCCCCACCATTGAACATATTCCACAAACTTTCACGTGTTGCGTATTTCCTATAGCAAGTTGTCTAACAAGAGAAGTGAGTTCAGATAATTGATTTTAAATTAATGAACTTTGTACCTCATTCACCATCTTGTTAGGGCGCATCATTCCTAGTGCAAAATTGCTGAGAATTCTCAGCCATACTAGAGATCAAGGTCCTCGTTGCTTGAGGGGTTTTATCAACTAAAGCACCATTACTGGCTGCATCAATCATCTTCCTGTCCATTGGCATTAGTCCTTCATAGAAATATTGAATCAGGAGTTGATCACTACTTTGTTGGTGTGGATAGCGTGCCTAAAGCTTTTTGAAGCACTTCCAATATTCATATAACGGTTTTCCTTGATGTTGTCATGTCCCACAAATCTCTTTTATGATATTTGCAGCCTACGACGTAGGAAAATACTTTTCCAAGAATAATTTCTTCAACTCGTTCCATGTTGTAATAGTCCTAGATAGAAAATAGTAGAGCCAATCTTTAGCTGTATCTTTTAGTGAGAATGGAAAAACTCTCAGCTTGATTTACTCTTCAGTCATCCTTGGTGGTTTCATAGTGGAGTACACTACATAAAATTCCTTACATGTTTGTAAGTAGCATATTTAGCTAATTTAGGAAAAGTAATGCAGAGCGGTTGTTGATTAAGGTTTGCAGTAGCCAATTGTTTTAGAGTTTGATTGTTGTTGTTGATGGTGGCTATCAACCATCTAATACGGTTTTCATAGTTGAATCAATCCAAAATAAGAATCAACAAAGAAAAGAGACAAGAAGAGAAGAAGAAAGAAACCCTAGAATCAATTGAATTTATGAAGTGTATTTACATATGTCTTATATACACAAGGACTAACTTATATAAAATAATAAATAGCATACCAAAATAAATCATACAAATAAATAATACTCTAACATCCCTCTGTAAACTCACGATGCTATGGCTAAAAGCAGTGAGAGTTTGTTACGTAAGAAACAAAAGTGTGAGCCCTAATGAGACTTAATGAAGAAATCTGCAAGCTGCAATGAAGAAGTAACAAATGGTATAGTGATGGTCCCATGCTGAAGCTGATGACGAACAAGATGACAGTCAATCTCAATGTGCTTGGTGTGTTCACAAAACACAGAATTGTGAAATATCTGGATGGCACTTTTATTATCACAATACATAGGCAAAGGAAAGGAAAGAGAAACTCCCATATCAGAAAGTAACCATCACAACCACACAATCTCAGTAGTAGTCGATGCCATGGCACGATACTCTTCCTCTGTAGAGGAGCGAGAAACCACAGCCTGCTTCTTACTCTTCCACGAAATAAGAGAATTACCTAAAAGTACACAAAATCTAGTTGTAGACTTACCGTCACTAGGATCACTAGCCTAGTCTGCATCAGAATAAGCTCAGAGCTCCAAGGAAGAGGTGGAGGGAAATAGAAGACTCTGAAAAAAGGAACCATGAAGATAACACAAAATACGGACCACAGCTGCCCAATGAACAGTAGTAGGAGCAAAAATAAACTGACTAAAAACATGTGCAGCACAAGAAATATCAAGACGTGTAATTGTAAGATAAACAAGAGAACCAACAATAGTACGATATAGAGCATAATCATTTAATGGAACACCATCAGAAGACAAAAACCAAGCATTAGCCTAAATAGGGGTGTCAATAGTCTTACTATCAGTAAGGTGAGCACGCTCAAGAAGATCTGTGATATAGTTAGACTGAGAGAGACAAAACCTCTAGGTGAAGAAGCAACCTCAATGCCCAAGAAATAAGATAAACGACCTAAATCCTTCATTTCAAATTGGCGAGGCAACTCAGACTTCAAATCATTTATCCGAATAACTTCATTACTAGTTATAATCATATCATCAACATATAACAAAAAAAGAATAAGACCAACAAAATTAGATCTAAAGAACAGAGCAAAATCATGATGGCTAGAGGTAAATCTAACAGAAGTTACAACAGCAGAAAATTTCTCAAACCGAGTATGAGATGCCTGTTTGAGACCATAAAAGGCCTTATTGAGTTTACAAACATATCTAGGATCATGAAAAACACCAGGATGAGGAACCATGTACACTTTTTCATTAAGGGCTCCACTGAGAAAAACATTTTTCACATCTAATTGAGATAGGGACCACTGACGAGCAGATGCAACAGTAATAAGTGCATGAACAGTTGTCATCTTTGCAATAGGTGCAAAAGTCTCCCCATAATCTAAACCATACTACTGAGTGAAACTCTTAGCAGCCAATCTAGCCTTGTAACATTCAACAGAACCATCAGATTTTGTTTTGATCTTGTAAACCAATGAGAACCAATAGCATCTTTACCATGGGGTAATGGAACTAAATCCAAAGTATCTGTCTTACGTAGAGCAGAGAGTTCATCAGCCATAGCATGTTACCAATAAGGATCCAATGCAGCTTCTTCATAAGAAAAAGGTTTAGACAATTTGTGAATGGAAGCTAGGAAACAACAAAAGGACTCTGAATAACAAGAATAAATGAAATACTGTAATAAAGTAGGCTTAAGAATGCAAGTGGGATATCAAGAACTGGGTACAGGAGGAGAAGAGAGAATTTCAGATGGTGCTTGTGAAGTCAGAGGAGGAGAGGGAATATTATGAACTGGTGTGTGTGTGTGTGTATGTAGTAGATGATAACTTAGTATTAAGAGGAGGATGGTTATTAGTGTCATCAGGAAATGGATCGATATGAACAAGATCAGACTTGGTGAGGCTAGAAGTTGAGTCAGTAAGAGAGAAGAATGGAATGTGTTCGAGAAACACAACATGATGAGAGACATATGACTTTTGATCGATAGGATGAAAATACTGATAACTTTTTTAACTCTCTCCATATCCTAAGAAAACACAAATACCTTCAAGTGTGAGTAAACAATATTTCAAATGGTGATAAACCAAAAATGACAGAAGATGGAATCCTATTGATTAAGCAGATGGCAGTTAGAACTACTTCACCCCAAAATTCATTAGACAATTTAGCAGATAACAAGAGGGAACACATAGTTTCAACAATGTGCCGATGCTTTCATTCAGCAACATCATTTTGTTGTGGAGTGTCAGCACATGAGGTCTAGTGAATAGTGCCATCAAGAGTAAACAACTTAGAGAAAGTAGTCGAAGTATACTCTCCACCCAAATCAGACCAAAAGCATTTAACCACAGTGAATTATTGAGTTTTAATAAACACTCTAAAAGAGTGATAAATAGAAAGGAAGTCAAAATGCTGCCTCATTAGATACACCCAACAATAGCGACTATAATCATCAACAAATGAGACATAATATCAGGATCCTCCTTTAATGGTTGCAGAGGCAGATCCCCACACATCAAAATGAACAAGATCAAATGGTGCTGCAAAATGAGAAGTACTATGAGGAAAGGGTACTATGAGGAAAGGGCAAAGCAGAGAATTTAGCCAATTTACACCGCTACAATCAGAGATATCGTGAGATTGAAAATTTCCTAAATATCCTTTTGAGGCTAGGAATTTTAAACGGCTAGCTGTCACAAGTCCAAGGCAAGAATGCCATAGATAAAACTTTAAGGAGGAAGAATTCAAGTGGAAGGATGACAAATCAACACTAGTAGCAACAATTTGCATAGGTTTTAAATTATCCATAATATTAACCCTCCTTGCCTATGACCTATCCCAACCACCTTTTGCGATTTAGCATCAGTGATATGGCAAGTAGTGGATGAGAGTTGTGCTAAACATCCAAAATCACATAATTGACCAACGAAAATAAGATTCAACACAAGACCAAGAACACAACAGACATCTGAAAGAGAGACTATAGGTGTATTAATAGAACCAACACCCGCTAAAGGCAAAGAAGTGCCCTTAGTAGTTTTTATGGATATAGATTAGGTAGAAGAATGTAAAAAATCAAGGGAAGTAAAGTCAGGGGACATATGTCTAGAAGCACCTGAATCAATAATCCATGGAGAAGTATTATCTGAACGACCAACAAATGAGAGACCTATATTAGCAAAAACTGACATAGAATATGGCTGTGTAGCTACAAACTGTTGAAATTGTTCAGTAAGATTTTGTGAGACTAGAAACTTTTGAAATTGCTTAACAAGCTCAATCAATGATTCATCCATTGCGAAAGATTCCAACCCCCAATCAACTAATCCAACTATATTACTGATTCAAAATCAAAATCTTGGCACCAATAAACAACACAAATGGAGCAAAACCCAACAAATTAGTCCAATGAATATCACTAGTGTACCAACAAATAGCAACAAAGTACCAACAAAATGTTATTCCAAATCCCAAAGTCTATACCATAGGAGATCAACCAAAGCCACCATAAATTGAGCAAGAGAAATGAACCAAGAAAGTCAAACCCGAACAAAAGGAGACAACTACCAGATAGACGATCCAATTCCGAGCTAACCACAAAATTTTGGTCACCAGAAAGTGCTGCACGTGCCCCATCATCAACTACAGTCCCGCCTCACTCGTAGCTCAGCGCCATTGCTGACGGCACGTGTACATTCGCGCACCTAATAGGTCTATGGCCTAGGTTTTTTGGTATTGAGCGGTGCAAGTTTTCCTGCTAAAAAGTCACTGGAAGTACTTCAAATATTGCAGAACAGATTTGGCTATACGGAAGAAGAAAGGTTCTAAACTTTGTTTATACTTATAATTGATTCCATTTTTTTTTCCAAAGCTCTGATACCATGTCAACAATCTAATATGGTTTTCATACTTGAATCAATCCACAATAAGAATCAACAAAGAAAAGAAACAAGAAGAGAAGAAGAAAGAAACAAGAAGAGAAGAAGAAAGAAACCCTAGAATCAATTGAATTTACTCAAAGTGTATTTACATATCTCTTATATACACAAGAACTAACTTATATAAAACAATAAATAGCATACTAAAATAAATCATACAAATAAATAATATTCTAACAGCGGCCATCTCTTTGTTAGCTACTGATTGCATAGCTTCTCTTCTTAACATGTGCAAAGTCCGTTCGATCTCTAGGTTAAACAACGGTGGATTTTGATTAGAGGAGCGGGTATTGGTCATTCAAAATAAAGAAAATAACAAAAATAATTATAAAAGTACAACTAGTTAGCAGAAGAATACTCAAATTAATCACATCATTCTAAGGCAACGGTGCCAAAAGCTTCGCCGCGTGTCGAGTGCACCAAAGAATAAAGTAAATAACAAATACAAGTAAGAAGATATAAACGTTACTTCTAGTTCTCGTTTTAGTTGTGCACTTTACATAAAAGATAGTAATCACTGGAAACGTCATTCCAATTTTCTTGCAAAACTATAAACTCCAAAGAACAATAAGCTCTACTACTCAGATTTTCCCTTAAATTTATCTAATTAAAACAAGTTCTTCAATTAGACCTAACTGTTTGGACAACCTAGAACAAACTCTCTAGATTTACAACAACGATTGAGGGAAGAATTAGGAAAATAAGTTAATATAAGCAATAAATTCATAAGCTCAATCTATTTAACTTAGGTCGTGTTATCCCTAATGATTAACAATCATTAGTTGCTACGGGAATTAGGACAAACAATAATTATAGATTGAAACCCCAACTCCAGCGATAGAAAATCAATTGCTCAATGTAATAGGCCTAAACTAAGTCAAACAATCAATATTCATAACACAAGTAATTTCATAAAAGATGAAGAAACAACTTTGTTGAAATTGATTAATTAATAATAAGAAGTAGCAACAATATCCCCCTAAATTGGAAGAAGAGAAAAGTTAGCCTTGTGGGCTCACTCAGGGAAATATTCCTCAAAACTTGTCTTTGTATCAAGTAAATTATTGTATGAAGTTATGAATCTATATCTAAGACATGACCCCCTTATATAAGGTCTAAAAACCATAGAAGAAATAAGAAATTTCATGTACAAGATATACCATAAAAAGAATTCCAGAAAAACGAGGAAAACCAAAAGATCTTGCATGTAGGAAGGGTGCGGCCACTCAGGAGGATGGTTTGGGCGTACTGTGCGATCTATTGGAAAATTCTACAGAGTGGAGCTTATCAATCACTGAGCCTCCACCCCGGTCCTGCTATCTGAGTACGGGTACACCAATAAGCAGTACGGCCACACTGATTCTTCTCCTTTTTTCTTTCTTTTCATCCCTTCATGTTTTGTTGTCCAACGGCTTGGTCACCGAACTCTAAAACTCTTGCAAAGTACTCCCAAACTTTATTCTTCTTAATTTTCCCTTGATCCTATGACAAATAAATAAGCTAACTGTAAATAAATATTTTAATATAACAAAACATACAATAAACTACTAATATAGAGAAATTAAACAATTTAATGAAGCAACTATCACAAGGACAAAGCAAAAAATTTCTTTGAGTGCGGTCGGGATCAATTAACAAAAAAAAATTATAAAATTTAATCTACTTTTAGATAAAATAAAAATCTTACACAATTGCCAATGAGGCATAGCCTATTTGGTTAAGGGGCTAGGCTAAGGTACTGGGACCTAGAGGTCCCAGGTTCGATTATTCTATATAGGGTATTTTCTGCATTTTATTGTAGTGTGTAATACCACTACACATGTGGATTTGTATTGTTGAGTTTCTTGACGATGTGTTTCAGTCGGATAAATATGTATGTGCATTTATGAGGCATAAAATAAATCTTACATAAATTATGTTAAATTATTAGCTATATTTCATAATTTTTACAAAATTTAACAAAAATAAATAACTAATAACTTTTTTTATGCTAGTGGTAACAATTTTCTAAATAAATATGTTTGACAACTAATTAAGAAAAATAATAAAAATGAAGAAATTACAATTTTTAACTAGATTTCACAACTAAATGAAGTAATAATATGAGAAAAAATAGAGATGCAAGAAAAAAAGATGAAAAAGTATGCATTGGTATATACCATTTAGGGTCTATAAATACTAGGTCAAAGATAAGAGACCCATTGTTATCCATGTCAATTGGACAACTGTTATCCATGTTCATTGCAAGAAAGAAAGATGCAAAACCATGTACAACGACGAATGCACATAAGCGCCTGGGTATGGATGTGCATACCTAGGCTTTGACCATTTTGTCTTATTAGTCAATTAGTCAATCTTCCAGTCTGATCTCTTCTCTCTCTCTCTCTCTCTCTCTCTCTTGAAACATATGACCAAGACACCACTGAGTACCGACCAGTCGACTGCCAAAGCACTTTTAGATTGAGCCACTTTCTCTCCTAGACGCAGTGTCTGGCTGTTGGCCAGATGGGCATACGACAACTGACATTCCCCTATCCTCCATCGGTGTCTAAATATAACGATGGTTCAGTTCTAACTTTTGCTTCCTTCTTTCTCTCTTAATTTTTTTTTCTTCAGTTGATACTTGGTAGCTTGGTAGTAAAATCATGGATTGCTTGAATAATTTGAATTGGGTTTGTTAATTTCTAGGTTTCCCAATTCCTAAATTGAAAACCCTAATAGCCTAAGTGCCTAACTGTGGCCGGTAATAAGCACTTTGGGAAAAGATGATTAAATTTTAGTTTTTACTACTACACCAGCTTCATGGAGGATACATAATATTATCAAGCGGGGACATTTTACTTGCAAAGCAACAATAATTAGACTTCTTTTAAGTCACTAACATTATACAAGGTCCAATTACAAATCTAAGAAAAAGGAAATAATTAGACTGGACACTAGAAGAAATTTAGTTGAAAATGAAGATAGTATAGGATTATAGAATTTGGCATCTGTCAACAGGTAGTCAATATTTTGGAGAAAAAAAGAGTAATAGTCTATGAGAGAGGCAAAAAGCTGGACTTCTTTTCTTTTTCTTTTTCATTTTTTTGTTATTTCTTGTTTCTACAATTGATAGTTGATATTTGATAACTTGATGATCGGAAGAGCGTCGTGTTGAACGAATATAGGCTCTGCCCCTTTTTTCCCAGTCTCCAATTTCACTGAGTATACTTAAAAGCTGAAGAATGGATGAGTTTATAAAGTTCTTTTACTGGATACATTCATGACTTGTTGCTATTTGGTAAGTATATACATCTTTTACTCTTCTTTTCATTTATTGAAGTTAAACATTGATTAGCACAATAAAATGTTTATGTTTGACATTAAAATTGTAAAAGAACTAGGACACCAATTTAATTAGGTAGGATGCATAGAACTAAAAATAATGTTGAATTACATGTACTTTGGATATGATTGTTTAGTTTGATATGGATATTCTAACATTTGGAAATTTGCGATTATTTCTCTTTAATCTTGCAATCAATCTTAGCCTCTCACGCAATCAAAAATTGATATTGTTAAAAATTGAAATGGATATGTTGAAGTATTTTAAGTGCAAGTATCCATCTTCTATTGAAACAAATGGTGAAGAAACTAATGTTGGGGATAAAAGCTATGAAGGGACACCGAATATGGAGGATGTACCTACTGTTGAGGTTGAAAATAAATAAGGGGAAGAAGATGAGAAAATGGGAAAAAGAGATGAAATGGAGATTGAAGGTGGAATTGATGTTGCAAAACTTCCTTCAGACCCTGGATTAAGAACTCCAATAATGAATTATGACGTCATTGTTTGAGATAAAATTTGGAGAGCTTATGTACATATGGTCCTTGTCAGCCTCACAATCATAGATTTCCAACAAAGAGGATCGGAACAAAAGATAGATGGTTTTTACCAATTTGGTTTAATGATTATCCTTGGTTGGAGTATAGAATAGCAAAAGATGTCGCATTTTGCTCTTATTCCTATATTTTCCAACGAAACAATGGTGGTGACGATACATTTGTGGTTAAAGGATTCTCGAATTGGAGTCTGAAAAAAGGACTTCAGTGTGCATAATGAAGCTTGGATGAAGTATGAATTCAAGAATCAAAAGCAAAGTATTGAGGTGTGCCATTTCAAGCAATCATAACAAGTACTGAATGACTATTGAGTTCGGTTGATGGCCATCGATTGATTGTGTTTGTTTTCTTCTATGATAAGGACTTGCTTTCCGCGGAAATGATGAGTCTAAGAGTTCAAAAATCAAGGAAATTTTCTTGAAATGCTATGGTTTTTTTTTTCACATACGGAAATATGAGATTCAGACTCATGTGACAAGCCAAGGCCCTGAAAGGATCACTAACAAAATACCGCATTTAGAGGCCCATTTCCTCCATAATTTAGACAAAAATGGAATTGCGATGCTGGGGTTTCTCTCGCTTTTGGCATAGCAGGCCCCCAGTGGGAGGCTCGCATAACGGGCTATTAGCTCAGTGGTAGAGCGCGCCCCTGATAATTGCGTCGTTGTGCTTGGGCTGTGAGGGCTCTCAGCCACATGGATAGTTCAATGTGCTCATCAGCGCCTGACCCTGAGATGTGGATCATCCAAGGCACATTAGCATGGCATACTCCTCCTGTTCGAACCGGGGTTTGAAACCAAACCTCTCCTCAGGAGGATAGATGGGGCGATTCGGGTGAGAGTGTCTCATAAAGATCTAATAATGAAAAAGAAAAAAAGAAAAAGATGATTTTTGTTTTTTAACAGTTTAGGGAATGGAAGCCGAACTTCCTTTTGGTTCTCCCGGAAAACGACCCCCCTTTTTTGAACCCGTTTTTAAGGAACTCGAAAAAAAATCAGAAAATTAAAAAAGAAACCTTTTCTGTTGCCTTTGAAACTGTCAAATTGAGTGTTAAGCATATTGGTGATGATAGTTTGTTTGCAATTCTAGTTAATGAATCATGTGACATCTCGATGAAAGAGCAAATGTCAGTTGTTTTATAGTATGAGAAGAATGGTCGTGTCATTGAGTGTTTTATTGGTGTTGAGCATGTTTTTAGTATATAAGCTCTTTCACTTAAGGAGGCAGTTGATCACTTTTTCTCAAAACATAATTTGAGCATTTCTAGATTGAGCGGTCAGGGGTTTGATGAGGCTAATTGTATACAAGGGGAGAATAATGGCCTCAAAGCACTTGTCTTGAAAGAGAACTCCAGTGCTTACTACATAATTTTGAACATCAACTACAATTAGCTCTTGTTGCCGTAGCAAATAAGCATCCACAGATTGAAACATTGTTCTATTTGGTTTCAAGTGTATTGAATGTTGTTACAAAGTCAACTAAGCGGTGTGGTCATCTTAGAGAAAAAAGAAAGGAGGAAATTTTTGAAGGACTTGATGCCGGTGAATTATTAAGCAAACAAGGTCTTAATCAACAAACTAATCTTAAGCATCCATGGGATACACTTTAGGCTTCTCACTATAATTGCTTAGTCAACTTTTTTTCTGAAATGGATGTTTCATTCATTCATTACTAAAAATATTGCTCCTCTTGACATAGGAGCCAAGAAAATAGGAATACAATCTATCCAAACCACATCAACATCTAGATCACAAGCATAAGCTGCCAGATTATGGGCCATCCTATTTCTCTCTTGGGAAATATGACAACACGTGCCACAATTGGCAAGCTCTAATAAACTCCTAACATCATTCAAAACGGGGAGAGGAGAGATAATTGTTCAAAATTGATGATACCCTTAACCGCCCTTAGAGCGTCAACCTCAACCCCTGGGAGTGGCCACTGGTGTTCAATAGCAAACTTCAATACCTCACGAAGGATATAAGCTTCAGTAGTTTCCGGGTCTTAAAGCCCCCTCCACTGACGTAAGAATGCCTCTAAAATCCAACCCCCTTCATCCATAATGACAGCCCCATCATCCTATAGAGGTCGGAATCACAGTATCTGTTCAAAGAATACAGCCATTAGTACGTTCTTCCTCTAGACTCCAAGCCACAATCTTGACTTGAGCTGGAAAATCCCCCCTATAAATGGTCTGCAAGTTGACACGTTGGTGCTTTTTTAAGAAAATTTGGGTCAAAGAGCCCACATAGGCAGCTTCTTAGATTGTGCCACCATGATTCAGACTATTTCTAGCGGTCTATATTACCCCCAACCCCTTGCAAAAGAGCTCAAGGCTACTCCTATCCAATCACTTCCCAACATTGCATACCGGCTCCCCAAATTCCCTTTGATTTCAAGATCGCTCTCCGCCTTTCAGCTCTTCCCACAGCCCCAGCAGTTTCCACAGCTCAACACTCCAGTGATATTGCAAAAATAAGTGGCTGTCCGTTTCCTAGCATGGCATCGAGGGCAAAAAAATTCCACCTGAATCCTTCTCCCTAATAGATTAGAGCCGGTTGGTAAAGCTTTGTTGGACAACCACCAAATAAAATGACGCACCTGCAGGGGTATGTTCAAATTCCAAATAGTAGTCCACCATTGATCAGATTGGGAGCTGCCCCCTGCTTCGGTCACAGTTGAATCTGCCCCACCAACCATCAAGTAACATCCACTTCGAACTATATACGAGCCCTTCAGCGAATACTGCCACACTAGGACGGCCTCATGTTCCCCACCCACTGGTATATCCAAAATCTGATTTCGATTGACTGGCCAAAAGGACTACTCAATCACCTCGAAATTCCAATCACCATTATCATCTGGCAAGTCCTCAACATCCTGAATCGCCTCAATAGGAGTTGTATAGGTCCGCATAGAGCGATTACGTGGAAGCTAAGCATCATTCCAAATATGAATATTCGTTCCCCTGCCCATCCTCTATCTTGCGCCCGTCTTCATAGCTTTGCCCCAAAAAAGAACTCAGTTTATCTCGAGCTTGGAGCACCTATACATCTAGAAAGTACTTCCCTTTAAGAACTTGCCCAGCAACGAGTTAGGATTTTCTATAATGCGCCAAACTTGCTTTGCTAACAAGCTTTGGTTGAAAAGAGTCAAGTTACAAAAGCTCAAACCGCCTTCATTCTTCCTTTTGCACATTTGATCCCGACGTAGCTATGCCATTCGCCTTTTTGAATCAACTTCTCCCAACCAAAACTTTGGAATCATACTCCGAACCTCGTTATAAAGAGTAGTCGATAGACGGAATAGGGACATAATGTAGGTTGGAATTGTTGGGAATTAATGTAAATTCCCCGATTACGCCCACAGAACCATTGTTCAAGGAATTTAGTTGAGACAAGGAAAAATAAAAGAATAAAGACGAATTTAATGGGCTGTCAAAGTTTTCCACTATATGATTAAAGTCGCTACAACCATACAGAATTTTTACTCGCCAAAACCCATCCTCTAAGTATTACAAGAAAAATATAACAAGCTTTATCGTATCTACCAATTTCTATCCTTTGCTCAACCAGCAAACAACACAAGAAATCTCAAGACGCTAGGCTTCTATTTTTCTTCACAAGACTCTGTGACCCCACCCAAGTGACACCGAGAAAATCACCCCGAGTTTTACCACACCTAATTTTCTACCCTTCAAACAAACCACAAAGAATTACAAGAAAACTCTCAAGGTGCTAGACTCACCAATTTTTCCCTCAACTCGCTTGTACCACTTGTGTATAAAAGAAGAAGAAAATATCTCTATTTATAGGCTTCGTTTCCTTAGAAGACAAGATAATCCTTCTATGATTTGGATTCCTTTTCCTCCTAGGATTCTTCTTCTTTCCTTTTCCTTTTCCTTTTCAACTTTGGATTATTTTTGGCAACAAACCCAACAATCTCCACCTTGCCAAAATAAGCCAAAATCTTCATCTTCTCCAGTCTTGTACACAATACTTGAGAAATTACTAGACAAGCCTTTGACACACTTTGACAGTCTCATACTCTACTACATGAGTAGATATAACCACTTAGAATTAACAAGAATTCCAAGCATTTTATCGGCTCAATGTCGAAATAAACCTGCTGAAATTTGTGGTGTAACTCTCTCGTTGGCTTTCCAGAGAGCTCATCAGCCATCGACATTACTACAAACACCCACCTTGCATCACCGCCAACTAATGTCGTGTGTAAATACAACCGCTAGAAGTAACACACATCCTTTACCATGGCACCTAGCGACACGCCATGGGGATGTACTCACATATTTTATAGCACATCTCCACCGTCCTCACACCAAGAGAGTCGGATTGTCCAAATCCGAACAGTAGCCGAACCTGCTCCACTTGGACAATGTTTTCTCACATGATCAGCTAGTCTACAACACCAACAAGTTGCAACAACCACTAGTCCCCAGACAATCTCATTGAGAATTTTTGTATTTGCACCAACTCGCAAAGAACTAAACAATTTTTCTAGATGCAACAAATTTGAAGAACTCCTTGCCGGATCCACCTCTCCAAATTGACGCCACGGTTCCTTCACAGCAAATATTCCATGAATATTTGTAAGAACATTCTTGGCCAGATGAAGACACATCATGTTTCCAATTTTCAAATCTAAATCTTCCCAATAACCATCGTTCATATTGTCTCCAACAACTTTGTCAAAACACAGGGACGGTTTTCCTTTGAACGCTTTAAATCGCCCAATCAGAATCACTAAATTCCAGACTTGCTCTAACCACAAGTCAAACTTGATTCTCACCACTTCGTACGCCATTTTTTCCTATGCTCCATCTCGAACAAAACCTGACGCTCTGATACCACTGTTGGGAATTAATGTAAATTCCCCGATTACGTGCGCAGGACCGTTGTTCAAGGAATATAGTTGAGACAAGGAAAAATAAAAGAACGAAGAAAAATTTAACAGACTGTCAAAGTTTTCCACTATATGATTAAAGTCGCTACAACCATACAGAATTTTCACTCGCCAAAACCCATCCTCCAAGTATTACAAGAAAAATATAACAAGCTTTATCGCATCTACCAATTTCTACCCTTTGCTCAACCAGCAAACAACACAAGAAATCTCAAGACGCTAGGCTTCTATTTTTCTTCACAAGACTCTCTGACCCCACCCAAGTGACACCGAGAAAATCACCCCGAGTTTTACCACACCTAATTTTCTACCCTTTGAACAAACCACAAAGAGTTACAAGAAAACTCTCAAGGTGCTGGACTCACCAATTTTTCCCTCAACTCGCTTGTACCACTTGTGTATAAAAGAAGAAGAAAACATCTCTATTTATAGGCTTCATTTCTTTGGAAGACAAGACAATTCTTCTATGATTTAGATTCCTTTTCCTCCTAGGATTCTTCTTCTTTCCCTTTCCTTTTCCTTTTCAACTTTGGATTATTTTTGGCAACAAACCTATCAGGAATTGCCTGCAATACCGCCTTCACCATCTCCTCCCTCCCTGCCAAGGAAAAGAAACCCCTCTTCCACCCCTTGATTTTCCTCCAGATTCGGTATTTGATCATGCTAAAAACCACCATTCTCTTATTTTTCCCAACAATTGCTGGCAATCCTAAATATTAATTATGTCTTAGAGAGACATCAATATTTAACTCCTCTCCTATAGATTGCCACATGTCCCCAGGCACATTAGAGAAAAGTAATAGTTGTCTTGTCTTGGTTCACACTTGACCGGAAGCTCGACCATAGGTCTGAAGAATATTCAATACAGTAGTAACTTTCGAAGTCTTCGCCTACATAAATAATATATAATCATTTGTGAAAATCATATGAGAAACCATTAGGCCCCTCCTAGAGCACTGAATGCCACAAATGTTTCCGCTGATTTCTACTAGAGATAGTAGAGATGAGAAAGCCTCTGCACAAAGAATGAACATATAAGGGGAGAGAGGGGGCCCTTGTCTCACACCACGTGATGGAATAACTGTCCCCTAATAGATGCCATTGAAAGAGAAAGTGAATTCAACAGTAGTAATACAGTCCATAACACAATGAATCCACTTCTGTAGGAACCCCATCTTGGTCACTCTACCCTGTCATAGACATTGCTTATGTCAACTTCCAACACCAAGAAGCCTTTATTGCCATTGTTTTTTTTTCCCATGCTATGTAGAGTTACAAAAGCCACAATATGATTACCTGTAATAAGCCTCCCTAGAATAAAAGCAATTTGGTTCACAGAGACCAAAGAACCAAAGACCTGCTTGAGTCTATTTGCCAAACACTTCGCAATAACTTTATATATTACATTACAAAAAGAGATAGGCCTAAAATCTGACATTAACGTAGGAGACTCTTTTTTGGGAATAAGAACAAGAGCAGTCTTATTAATAGAACTTATAGACCCTTATTTAAAATAGAAAGACAAACATGAATAAAAGGACACTAAGACTCTCCCTGTGTGTTTGATAAAATAAAGCATGATACCCATCCGCACATGGCACCTTGCATGGTCACATGTTGAAGAGTGTAGCTTTGACCTCCTCACTAGTAAAGGATCTATCTAGGACCAGGAAATCCTGTTGTGACAATCTTCCCATGATGCTGTTTGTTCCTTCCTCAATTTGCTCCTGAGATGGCTATGAAGAAGAAAACAACTCTGTAAAAGATTCCTCCAGATGAGCCAGCAAAGCACCTTCGCCCTGTATCCAATCCCCTTCATGGCCGTTTAACCTCTTAATCCAAACTTACTTCTTCCTTTCAGTTGCTCAGCTGTGAAAAAAGCTTGTGTTTCCATCACCATCTCAACCAATTAACTCGTGAGCGTTGGCACCAATGGCTTTCTTCAACTCTTGTAAGCCACTCAATATCACTCTCCAATTCCTTAATCCTTTCCATAAAAACTCTCGCTCGGCCACTACTAATTAACATATCCCATTGCTTGTAATGCTCCTTCTCCCACCATTGCCTTCCTCTAAAAGTCTCCGTGTGTGCTACTAACTAAAAACCCCCGAACATTCTTCAAGCTTCCACTACAGTGGCTAGAAATCATGTGGTGTTCCCATCTCAAGGCTCCAAGAATCAAAGATTTGGGAAGAGAGTTATAAGTATCCTTCCTCTTATATCCAATGTGGCTCAAATCTAAAGGGCCTAACCCTTTCTTCTTGCTGATTTTCTTCTTGGAATCCCTCGAAGTGGATCAAAATAAGTGAGGTTTTCAACTACTGCGTTGGGAAACTTCTGTTTCCATCCTTCATTACAAAGAGCTGTGTATAGTCATGCCTATTTGTGTCTTGCAAGCCTACGGCTATTGGTCCACATCATGGGAGGCCCCACATATCCCAAATCCACACGATCATCAATAGCCTGTCTAAACTTCTCCATATGACTCAAAAATCACTTATCACTCCCTGCTCTCTTCTAAGTATGCAAAGTTTCATTAAAATCCTCACAACAAACCCAAGACAAATAATTTTTTCCCTTCAATCGTCTTAAAAGTAACCATGATTCATCGCGAAGAGAGAGTTGGGGGTTGCTATAGAACCCCGTGAACCTCTAATTTGTAGAACTGCTTACTGCTTGACATAATGCCTACACCAATGTGTCCAACAGAGTAGGAACGGATTTGGACATCAATAGAATCATTCCAAACTAACAAAAGCTGCTACTTCGATCTCTATGATCAATAATAAAAATCCACTAAAACCCAACGAACTCCGAGTCTGCTCTACCCGACTACCAAACAACCTTGTCTCAGACAGGGAGACAAGGCTTGGGGAATATTCATGACCAAACGTTCGCAAAAAAGCCAGTGTACAAGGGTTCCCCAGCCTTTGTACATTCCAACAAAGGCCTATCACTGCTTCCGGTGGTCCTGCAGCGTAGGATTCAACAGTTCATTAAAGTTCAAAGACTCATTACCGCCATCCTCTCAACCAATCTTACCCCTCTTGCTGGCATGTGTAGAGGTCATCAAAGAAGCAGGTACATAATTTCCTCTTGATTTTGATTTTGATGTTTCCATCTTTCGATGATGTTATTGAGATGGTTGCTACTGAGGCTGCAAGTTCTGGAAAAAAAGATGAAGCTAGATCTTTATTTAAATTGATTATAAACTTTGAGTTTTCTTTTAGTTTATGTGTTCTGATATTCATATTTGTCTTTAAGTATAGTTCAATTATAAATTGATTATGGTAACTGCAATCTTTCTCAAGTGAAGTTAGATCTTTGTTGAAATTGATTGGAACATTTGAGTTTACATTTAACTAACATCTCATAAGGAGAACTTTGGGGTTAGTGATGAGTTGTCAAAAGCATTGTAGAGGAAAGATCAAGATATTGTGAATGCAATGAGAATGGTAAAAGTATGCAAAGAAAGACTCCAAATTTTTCGAGATGATGAATGGGATTCTTTTCTTGAAATAGTTTGTACATTTTGTGTAAAGCATGACATTGACATACCCAACATAGAGGAGGTGTTTGTCCCTCTAAGACGTTCACCAGAGGTAGAGCCTGCCTGAGATGAGTGCGGTCTGTAAATTTCCCTAGACGCATTAAAAATCTAATTTGACCGTACTAAAGTTTTCTTTGGTCCACCTGCACCGGCTATGATTGAGACGCTGAGTGATGTCTCCAAAGTTTGTTTAATTTCTTTTTTTCTTTTAATTTGTAATAGTTTCAAAGCAGCCATAGAGTTAAAGATGTAGTGTTTCAAAAAACGGAGGAATCTGTACGGGTAGGAAAAAGAAGTAGTGATTTTGATATGCATTTACAAATTCACCCTTCTATTAAAATTTAGTGGCTTATGGATTTGTGTAATATATCCATGCATATATCTTTCAGTCTTTTCCCCTTAAAACAAATTAAATGGCCATAATCATTGCAGCTTTTTTCCCCTTGAATCATTATGCATGCTAAGGTTTTTCTCAGCTACATTTTTTTTTATAAAGGTGTTTTTTCTTAGTGTTTTTTCTTAGTTACTAAATATATCGATTATTAAAAAAAAGTGAAAATAAAGTTATTATAAGGTTGTGTATCCACCATGTCGCAAAAAGTCAATGGAGGCCAAAGTTCAACAAAGGTCAACGAAGGTCAGCGATCACAGGGTTCGGGAGATAGGCCTTGAGTGCCTCGCCTAACCCTGGGACCTAGCGACCTAGTTGTCTAGCGACCAAAAGATCTAGTGACTCAATTTAGTGGCCTGAAAGATAAATCATCATGCCATCGCTCCCACGGCTCGGGACATACAGTCACTTCGCCAGCGAGCTCACAGGTGCCTAAACCAGAAGCCGAGGCATGATGAGCATAGTGGGCATGCCAACTCAGTAGCAGCTTGGAAACCCACGTGGGATATCTTCTCACCTATGGCTGATGGGACTCCAGCATTAAATGCAACGGGGAGGTTACTTGCCCTACGCATATTCATGCAACCATTAGTTATAAAGTGAATGTCAAATCTCAGTCGATTAGACCCTTACATTATTCTTGTGGGATTGTATTAAATTCATATAATCATTACTCCCAAGCAGATGGTAAATCTACACTACAAATAGGAGGTAAATGGAACTGAGAAGGGCTTTTACTCCTAAGCCTCTTTCTTCTTGTGTTCAATACATTTATAGTCATCCATTTATTATAACCATTCCTTACCTTTTTTTCGTTTATTTCTTATATTGATTCAAATACGGATTTCCCGTGAATACAAATCTTGTTTGTTGAGTTGAAGGCTAAATTTGATATAAACAAATTGGCGCCGTCTGTGCGAAACTCTACAAGAAGCTGTGTAAAACAGACATCCAGTGAAATCGAACTTTCGGTGAAAGGAAATGAGCAGAAGACTCTCCGAAAGTTAAAAGACAAGAAATAGCAATATCAAACTGCCTCCAGGGTTCTAAAAAAACTAGGGCACTACCAGTGCCAGCTCTTCACAACCGGCAGCGGCAGCAGAAATAGAAACTCTCTGGTGATAGCTAGAGGCCCTCACTGGAGAAGTCTGGTGGCTACAACAACACAACCCGCAAACTTCGCAACTAGACAATAAAACACCCCCAAAGAGGACGAATACTCCAAGGGGATGCATCAAGAGAGGGTTAAGCCTCACTCTGGAGCAAGGGTCGGGCCACCCAGCCCCCAACGCGTTGGCCGCGACAGGTCCCTCAAAAAATGCACTTAAGAGTAGCATTTACTCAAGAAAAGGCTCAACGCCCACTCACCTGCATAAACAGAAGTCAAGCCTTTTTCTACAGACTCCTCGAACTTTGGTCCACCCTTCAACAAACCCACGAGTTGGGTGAGCTAAAGAAACAACCAAGCAACCTTGAAGAACAATCTTCCAACTGGGGAGAACACCAAGAATCATCCGCCCCTACGAGGTCAATCACTGCCCTCAATGTATCCACAGAAAATATCTCGGACCTAGGTCCGGTAACCTGGACTGAACCTGGGTCAGTTTTGTACTCTGCGGTTCGGTTCTTGGGTTGTGAGAGGCCAAAATGACTCTGTCCAGTTCGGTTCACAGATTTAGCCATCGAAAACCGGTTCAACCCACTTAAACCGGTTTAAACTAGTTTGAACTGGTACACTGAATTTTTTATTTTTTTAAGTTTTTCTCGAAAAAGTGAACGTCCAATTTGAAACCACTTCACAAATTAAAACTTTGCATATCAAATTCATGTGGAACAACCGGGCGTCTACACTTCTTCTGAAGATAGTCCACAAAAGCAATGCATTGAAAGCTCCAATGTACCACATCTAGTCCTAAACATCAATGTTGCATCCTACAAGGATTTTCAAACTACAATTACTTCTCTTATGAACATCCACCTCTTTTTCTTTCTCCCTAAATGCCTCTGGATCCAATGGTTCGGATTTACAACCGTACACAGTTCCACTCACAATTCAAAATCCAAATTTGAAACAAAATATCAATTATCAAAGATTCAAAATACGAAATTTCAACTCAAAATCGAACAAAATCTACATTTGGAAACCCTAATAACACACTCATCCAAATTTTAACTGCCACTACTGGTCTGCTCCTCTCTTCTGTCGGACCACCACAGTTGCTGCCTTATTTTAGCCTGCCGCTGCTTTGTGCACCTGCGCGACCGCCCTCTACTCTTGACTCCATGGGCCGTCGTTGCTACTCCGACGTGGCTACTGGCCTGCTGCTATGCTCCGCCACCGCCGTTGAAGTCTTTCTACCTCGTCATCTCTCTCTCTACCGTCATTCCTCTCTCTTCTCCCTCCTCTCTATATTTGTTCTTTGCAAACAAAACCCAAACGCAAATGTAACAATAGAAATAGGATAAATATATAGGCCTAATATTGGGCCTAAACAATTGGGGCAAATTTTAAGTTACAAAAAAAAAATATAATACAACCCATCAACCGACCCATTCCAGCCCAACCAAAGTCGGGTTAGTTTCGATCGGGTATACCAGCCCATCGGGCTGGTTTTGTGATGAAAAATCAGCAAACTGACTTAAGTAGGTGGTCTCGAGTTTGGGCCCAACCCAGCCCACTCTGACCTTTTGACGAGTGACCCAATGGTGCTCAAATCAAAATCCGCAAAGAGGAAGAGGAAGAATGTGGACCAATCGAAACACTATAGATATCACAGGGGCATGGGACACAGCACGAATGACTGCAGGCACCTAAAGTAAGAGATTAAGCAGCTGATTGGATGGGGGCACTTGGGCAAACACATAGCAAATCGCTAAGGGTTGGACACGCAAGCTCGACCCCTAACAGAACTCACAGCCTGAGCTATACAAAACTTGCCTTCTACCGAGGTCTATATGCTCAGCAGCGGAGACCTTAACACAGAGTTGAGGTCTCATGAATAAAGCCTAGATTTACTATCACTCACCTGAGCTCGACCTCATCACTGAAAAATAGGAATTGGCTGAAATTAGAAATGTGACATATAAACAAAAATGAGCCAAGTTCTACGATGCTAGGCTTAGAGTTCGCCGATTCGAAGTAGAAGACCTAGTCTTGTGTAAAGTCTTCCTATTATCTAGGGAGCTGGCTTCAGGGACCCTGGGCCCTAACTAGGAAGGTCTCTACCGGCTCAAGCAAGCCAAATTAGAAGGGGTAGATGAGGTCAAGAACATGCAAGGGGACGAGTTGATGCACCCTTGGAGTGCAAAACACTTGAAGAAATATTATCAATAGCTAGGTATCAACTCTAAAACCCTGTATCACAACTGTCAGGTCATGGTTGGTAAATCCTTATGCTTTTGTAGGATCACAACTGCCACATCAATAATGAACGATCTAGCAGATCAACATTGTTTTTAATGATTATTTGGACTATTTAAATACTTATATCCTCACTTCTCCAAGGCCCCACATAAGGCAAATCTACGACTGAGTAAAAGTTACACAATCAAGGTGGAAACGAACTTCCTACCAGCAATCTAACATTCATCTAAAATAGATTTGGCTTGCTAGTCAGTAACCTCACATCCAAGTTGATGGTTACACGAACAAAGTTGAGGCAAACCCTTGGCTAGTGACGTAACACTTGTGATAATCGGCCATACGACTGAAACTCGAATTAACTTCTAGTTAAATGGCCTGGCATTTGTATGAACCCTAACTCAAATCTTTTGTGCACGACCTAAACTAGGACAAGCTTCTAGATAAGCATCATAACAGACAGTTGCATAAAAAATCTTTCTCATTCATGAAGAATTACAATAAAAATTCAAAAATAGAGGAAGAGAGGCTTTAGGTCTGGTCTTTCAGAGCAGGAACCTCAATCTTCTTGCTAGCAAGAGCGTTGGCCTCAGAATCCTCATTGTTCGAGCTCTCATAACTGCAATCTTGCTTAAGTTTGGCTACCTACTTCTTGAGGAAATCTAGGCTATATTGTAGCCAAGCTTTCTTGATCTCTCCCAGTAGCTCCTTGGAGATCGGATAGTATAGCTCGGCATTAGCCTACTTGAACTTATCTGAGGTCCTATACTTGGCCACCGTCTCTCTATATCTGACCGATTCATCAGACACGGCCCTGCTCTCCACCTCCTTAAGAGCCTACTCGTGATTTGGCCTCTCAGTCGCCAGCATACTCTCTAGCCCTTCAATTTTCTTCCAAGAGGCCTTTAGTTAGTTCCTCAGCATGGCGGCCTCATATTTGGAAATGGCTAGATCCTACTCTTTCTTTTTCAAGGCCAGCTCGCCCTCTTTCTTCACCTTGACAGCCTTACTCGTCTCTTTGGTCATCTTTCTGGAATCACAGTTGATGCTGTGAACACGATCCTCAGCATGCTAGTCCAAGATAGTTGAACCCCTTTGCATGGCCGTGCTTGTTTGAAGGAGCTCAGTGAACGATATAGAGGTCGCATATTTCTCCCACTTTTTTTACTAGCCTCTGGCCATGTTGCCCATGGAGTCGATAATGTTCCCCAGCAACCCCTCCACAGGCTTCTCAAATGGCTTCTTGGCGAGATTGAAACTGAGCAAAGCCTCAGGCCTCTTGCCTTTTAGTTTCACTAAAGCAGCTCACCGATCTTGTTGAACGGGGGGAACAATTTATCTGCCACTAGGTCTAGGGCTCACCTCTCTTGAATGGGTAACTCTTCCCCGCCTGACGTTGAAACAGGGGGCAGTGAGTTAGAAGTAGAGCCAGGAGGAGTAAGGAGACTTCCAGCTCACTGGCACTTTGTTGGACACTCCACTACCACCAGGTCAGTTGTTGGCGCGACCTTCATGCCTGTGGTCTTCTCACGGAGGCATTTTCTATGCTCCTTTTTCTCTAGGGGGCGAGGAGGCATTTTCTATGCTCCTTTTTCTCTAGGGGGCGATGACTTCCTTGGCAAACCTCATTTCCTGAGTCCTTTCTCGATGGACTTTTTTACCTGAAAACAGAAAAACACCGGTGTCAAACTGCCAAGCAAGCACAAGTAGATCCGATGCATAACTACTACTTACTCATAGGGGGGCTACTGGTATTGTGCTCTAACCTAGGTGCCGATAGCCCATCCTCAATTAGAGAGTCCTTGTTGGTAAGATTCCTAACATGGTGAGCCTCCTTTTCTAAACTTGTGACCTCTTCAACCCGCTTCTCAAAGGTCGGGAATATCAACTATGGCCTATCGTCTCCTGAAATAGAAAAGGAAAATTTTAAGCATTAGCTCAGCAGCTCCAAAGAAACATTCATTGACAGCCACTTACTGGCTTTCGTGTAGCTCATCTTCATGTCTGTATCTTGAAGATCTGGGGTCGGTGGGGTCTTCCAATTACCTCCAACCCAAAACCAACACTCCTTCTAATCAGAAACCGATTCCCATACCCCCTTTACTAGGTTACCACAAAGGCATTGGTCTCCTAATTTTGGGTGAGCGGCCACATGGTACCAGCCTTTCCCCCTAGATGAGATGAGGATTTCAACAAATAGTAGGAGTCGAAATCTTCGAGGCTTGGAACCCTTGCATCGACAAAAGGAAAGGACTCCTATTATGGTCCGTCACCCGGTTTGTGAGATTTGGAGGAGGCGACCCCCCAAAATGGTAATAGCTTGGCCACAGTTCTTGGTAAAGGAACCCTGAACCTGGCATCGAACATTTTCATATTCATGGCCACACATACCCTCAGAGGATTATGGGCCCTTTCCCCCTCATAAGGGACCCAGAAAGCCACGTTATCCAACACATAGTACCAGCTTCTAGTACTACTGCCACTGGAGGCCGCCCACTAGAACTTACCTCCACCTCTTCCACTTCCTCTCTCTCACTCTTTGCCCGATCAGGCTGAGTCTCAAGCTCCATTTCCTCCTCGCCAGACCGGCCAGTACTTACCTGGGGCATCTCCTTTCCTTCGCTCGCCATTTCTTTGTCTCAAAACTTCCCGAAGAACTCAGAGATAATGAAGGAAGATTACCTTGACGAACAAGAATCTCTGGAAGCGTTAGTAAGGCCAAAATCCTAGTTTCTTTACACATCTACTTATAATATTCATTCAATAATTCAATTCAAAGTAAACCCTTGTTCTCTGAAACTAATTCCGTTTCCTTCAATGGTAAAAGAACAAAGAAATTTGAAATATTTATTATAACCTTGTGGGTTTTGTTTCAAAAATGAAAATTTATTTGATATTCATTATGTATAAGTTCTTTAATGGTTTTAGTTAAATTTGTATACACAATATTTATTATATAAAATTTTAGTATTATATATGATTAGAGGGCCCTTAATAAAAAATTCGCTTAGGGCCGGCCCCTAAAATGTCAAGCACAGCCCTACAACTAAGGCTAAAGGTCAACGAAGATCAACAATCATAGGGTTCTGCAAACAAGCCTTGAGTGCCTCACCTAACCTGACAACCTAGCGGCCTAGTTGTTTAGCGTCCAAAAGATCTAGTGACTTGATTTAGCGGCCTAAATGATAAATCTTTATGCCATCATTCCCGCAGCTCAGCATATACAGGCACTTCGCCAGCAAGCTCACAAGTACCTCTACTAGAAGCTGCGACCTAGCCAGTGTAGTGGGCATGGAATGCATATGGGATATCTCATCACTTACGGCTAATAGGACTCCAGCATTAAATGCAATGCAGAAGTTACTTGCCCTATGCTTAGTTTCGGCAACCATTAGTCAAAAAGTGAAGGTCAAATCCCAGTCAATTAGACCCTTACATCATTTTTGTGGGACGGCATTAAATTCATGTAATCTTTACTCCTAGGCAGATGATAAATGTACACTATAAATAGGAGGTAAACAAAACAAAGAAGGTATTTAATACCAAAACCTCACTCTTCTTGTCTTCAATATGTTTATAGTCTTCCAATTATTATAAACATTCCTTACCTTTTTTTACATTTATTGTTTATATTGATTGAAATACAAATTTTCCGTGAATACAAATCTTGTTTGTTGAGTCAAAGGCTAAATTTGACTTCAAGAGGTTGTGAATAATGCAATAGAAAAATAATTTATTAGAAGAAATTGAATGCGGGATATTTTTGAAAAGTGATAATAATGAATATATTGTGAACTAGTTTAACATTGTGAAAACCTTAAAATATAATTGTAAAGTACGTTATCTTTGTTATTAAATTACTGTACACTTTCTCTTTCTTAAAACTTGTGACCGCATGGGAAAAAATTCATAACCATACTGGAATAAATTCTTGGTTCCCCCTGCTTCTAATATAGATACTTTATTTTAAATAATGATGGAATGATTCCTTATTATATTTCATTAATATATTGAAAGCTTATAAATTTTTAGTATTGCGTATTAACGAGTGATTTATCATCTCTATAAATTGTATTTTAAATTGCATTGTGCTGGGGTTCAATATCATAAGGACCTCATATCATCGGTTTGTGGTATGACAATCTATGATATATCATTGATATACCATATTATGTACCATATTAATCTGTGAGCATCTAATTTTTAACTTCCTATTGGTGCATTCTTGATATGTTGCTCAAAGAAGGATTATCTTAGCCCTTCAACTGGCAAACTCAAAAAGTCATTTTGTTGGGTTCCTTTAATAAAGGTTTTGTGCTACACTTATGAGAAGGTTTTTGTGTAAAGGTTTTGTGTTATATTTACAGTTTTTTTTAAATCAAAGCACTAACTAGACTGCAGTGTCGTTTTAGGTGTCCACCTTACCTAGCTGGTGGGGGTTTGGAATCCTCCTGCCATTTTTATTAATATCTCAAAAAATAGTACAACCCAACAGGGGGCATAAAACCTAACCTTCAACTGATTGTACAATAAATGAAAGCAGTAAAAAAGGAGATACTACTCTCTAATACTAAAATAACTAATAGCAAGAAATAAAACTTTAGCTAGAGTTACTTTACACGTCCTAGAAAATAAAGAATAAAGCTAAACTAAGCATCTCTAACAAAAGAAAAACCGTGATAGACCATCCATAGAAGTCCACGAGCCACTGTAGGTAGGTTATGAACTCCATACCCTGTATAACACTGTCTGACCATCCATCAGAAGCAAGAGCATCAGCCGCTGGGTTGCCCTCGTAGAAAATGTGTGAGAACCTTTCTCTGTCAAAGTGCAGCTGTTGCCAAATGCACTGAATAATGATCTGAAGATTCCAAGGACTGCTTCTGTGAAGAATACAACGGACAGCTACCGCAGAATCAGCTTCTACCCATAAATCTGAGATACGGAGCGACCTGGCTAGTAAAATACCATCGATGATTGCACAAAGCTCAGCCTCCAAGGATATACATTCCCCGTTGTTAGCAGAAAAGGCACCAAAACAGTGCCCCTTAAAGTCCCTGATAATACCACCTCCACAAGCTCTCCCATCAACAACACTTGTGAGATCCCACATATAATCTTCACAAAATACCAAAACAAGATGAGAAGGATGGGGAGAGGAAATAAAAATTCCAAACATGGAAGCCAGATCAGTGTCCTCTCTCCGATGCCTGAATCGAAATGTTCTTCCAATGTGAAGAAAATATATAGTCAGATGCACTCGCTAGATAATCCTCCAAGCATCAATAGTTATGCATCTGGATTTCGTATAGAATGGCACAATGATGCGAATGTGCCCCTATCTAACTGGGTATCCAGAAAGTCGCCATCGCTGAAAATGACTGAATACTATCAGAAACATGATGAGAAACCAAGAAGATAGAGGAGAAATGCTATCACACTCTATCAGCCGTGGGCTGCCAATGAAAATGTGCCTCTTCTCAGAGCAACACTGACAACGTAAACGTATTTGCACATGAATCCCTCTGCCTATCACATAATCTACGGGAATAAGACTCTGCCACAGTCACCAGCAAAAGAAAGCACCGTCATAGGGACGGTCTGACCCTAAAAATCATCATATACTGATGGTCTAGTACAAGGCTGCATAATCAGCTCCCAAGCGGAGCTAGCAATAAAGTTGTCATTAGAAGCGGGCCGCCACAGTATCTGATCCAAGCTCGTAGTATCTAACAGCACCTCTATAATATGTAATGCCATATGTAGAGGCATTACCCCCAAGAGCCTACCCAAATCCCAGATAGTATCATCAAAAAACTTATAAATCCTAGCTGAAGAATGAGCATGAGCAAGCAACTGCGAAGCAAGTGAAGTGCCTCCCATTTAGCAATCATACCAAAAAGAATTTGAGCCTACTTGGCTGCCAAAAAATCTAAGGGTCTGCCAGAGAACATGCATTTAGAAGTCTACTTCAACCATGAGAGGCCAACTAAGAAAGCTGAATCTGTGAAGGATGATGTCCCCTACAATATTTGCTTAGTAAAAACTAAGCCCAAAGAGAATTCTGGGTTCAAAACTTCTACCAGAGCTTTAAGGAAAAGGTATCAACAACATCATATAATCTCCAAAAGCCTAGTCCTCCTTCCTCAAGAGCCAACACAACTCCGTCCACTGTTTGCAATGCATACGATGGCTTTGATCCTGTGAGCTCCACAAAAATCTCGCAAAACAACTCTCCAACAACTTCAACACGGCATTAGGAGGCTATAGAATCTGAAATAAGTAAAGCGACATAGAATATAAAACAGAACGAAAGAGAGTAAGTTTTGCACCTAGAGATAATATTCTGCTAGCCCATCCAGAAATCCTACCGTGGACCTTATGTATCAGGTCATCAAACAAGAAGGTCCGTTTGTCACCCCTATATAAGGAGATGCCAAGATAGGTGACAGGAAGTGAACCATGCCCAAACCCAGTCAACTGCTCAAGCTGATGAATCTGTACCACAGAAACCAACCTCTGTAGAATCAACGAACTTTTGCCCTTATTCACCAACTGGCTAGAGACACCCTTATATTGCCCCATATACTCAATGAGATGCCCAATAATCTTCTTCTGTCCATTACTGAATATAATGATGTCATCAGCGAAGGCAAGATCTTGAAACCATACCAGGACCCCCATGCATATACTGCATAATACTATTCTGCTGAAACTAATGACTTAGTAGGCATGAAAAATAGTTAGCAACAGTAACAAATAAGGCAGGAAAGATTGGATCACCTTTATGAAGCCCCTCTGAGGATGTGAAAAAACCAGATCAACTGTCTATTGACCAAAACAGAGAACCTGCACTCAGAAATACATAGCTTGATCCTATCAACCCAAAGCCGATCAAAATGAGATTGCTCCATTATTGAGATCAAGAACCCCCTGTCCAACTTGAGAATAACGTTACCAACCCTGGCCCATATATCAAGCGTATGGACTAGGAGAACATTATCCCCAATAAGGCATCTGTAAATAAAACTACTCTGCTAAGAAGGGATGATACGTGGGAAAAGCTCACAAGCCTAGCTTCATAATGATCAGCCTAGCTTCATAATGATCTTGTTAAACATAGTATACAAACTAATAGGCCTGAACTCAGGCTAACAACATGCATCCTTCTTCTTCAGGAGAGAACAATGGAAGTAGCTGCGAAACCCCTAGAAAGGTGTCGCACATAAAAAAAAACAAACACAGCCTAAAAAACATAATCATAAATGATATCCCAACACTCCCGATAAAACAAAGAGGTAAATCCATCAGGCCCGACAACACTGTTACTATCGATGCTAAGAATAGCCTCTCTGACCTCATCAAGAGTAGGAGTATTGTTCAGCCAGATATTATCCTCCACAGTGACCAAGGAAGGAATATTACAGTCCTCAAGTGACTGAATAGGCTTACTACAAAAACTCAACAAAGTCTGCAAAAATCAACAACAGAACTCTAAATGGCCAATTGATCTGATGAAATAGAATCATCCAGAGCTCTAATGTAATGAATGCTAGCTCTAATGCACCGCCCCTGAACCATAGAGAAGAAATATATGGTATTATAGTCATCCTCAGCTAACCGTCTAGCCCCAGATTTCTGTTTCAAGAAACCCTCCAAATTAGCCAAAGTGCGGTTCCAATCTACCTGAACCCTGTAAATTGCTTACAGTGAAACTGTGTGGGAAAACCCTCTAAGCCTGATCAACTAACAACTTTGCCTCTCTGACTCTCTGGAAAATATCACAAAATACATGCATATTCCATCATCCTAGCCCTACTTTAGTCTAAAAAAATTCTCCCACAAAATAGCCATACCCTTAAATTGGGTGGGTAATGATCATTTTTAAGAGACAAAAAAAAAATGAAAATCATGGGACCTGATGAAATAGACTAAAATTTGAAAGGCCGTGGCCTAGACTGACTAGCCAATAACCACTGAATAAGCAATGGCGCATGATCAGAACAATGTCTATTCAAGTGCTTAACAGAAAACTAAGCAAAGAAAGATGTACCGTTTGAATGCAACAAAACCCTGTCCAAACGCTTACAAATCCTGGTGTTCGACCAAGTTAAAGGCTCGCCAACAAAACCAGTGCCAAACAAACCACAATCCAACATCATATCACAAAAGTCAGACATACTTCTATCCCTCGTGCTAAATCCTGTCTGCTTACCATGATGAGCAACAATATTAAAGTCTCCTCCAACAAGCCAAGTACTATCTATATAAATAGATATATCATGTAAAGCCATCCATAAAACCCGCCTCTCAACATAATTACAAGAAGCACACACAGACGTGAGATAGAATGACTTGGCTAATCTAGAGTCCCGAAACTTTTCATAATTACATTGGCAACTTTTCATACACAATCCCCTGCCAAAAACTACGACTGGGCCCTCCTCAAACCAAATCTTATCAGGGAGCTTATGCTTCAGATGTACCTCAAAACAAACCTGAGCCTCACTAACTCTCAACAAATCAGAGATGGCCTCATCAATATGCAAAAGCTGGCTAACAACTTTTGTTAAAGAATACAAAACAGCCTTAGCACACAAATGCACAGGGAATAAAGGGAAGGAAATCCAAACATTAACAATAGGAGTTTCCTTCTCAGGATGAAAATCTACCATCCATTTCAACACATTCATCTCACAACCAGGGCGGGAAAATAAATGTATATAATCTACTTCATGGACAAGATGAATCAAGATATGCATATGGTCAGTCAAACCCATAGTATGAACACCAACAAATCTAAATTGATCATAAGCAGATCGAACAACAGCCATAATAGGTTTTCTACGAGGAAACTTATCTACTAAAGTGTATTTGAACGGAGCAACAAGTACCGACTCCTCCTCAGGCAAGATGGTAATAGTAAGTTCAGCGCAATGCATGTGAAGTGATCTCGATGCGCTAGGAGACGGTGAAGAAGCCGTAAACAATTAGTCAAAAGACTTCTTCTTAATCTGCTCAACGGTGGACAAAACTAGCCTATTAACAATGGCTGAAGCATATGTACGACTAGTCGGAACACCCCACTGGGTCTCCTGGGGTTATTGAAGAGCACGAGAAACTGCAGAACTGCCGGCAAACCTCCAGAAAGCCGCACATGGGCATTACACACCCTACGCACTGTCGAGTTATGGTTACGGACCACCACTGATTGACTCGTTTGGGTCTCATAAGCATTCTCTCCTACCACACCAATGTCAAATTCTACCCAAAAATTACATTTTCACTGAGCAGATCGAAGATTCATGAAATCCCGAGTTTTGATCCGTTGGTTTGGCTAAAAATTAAGAAGGGGCTTCACTGAGAGGTTGTTCCTGATCATTGAGAAAAGGTATAGGAGCGGTCAATTGAGCCGAGATAGCACCAAATGAAGTGATCAAGTTTTGGGCATGTTTATGATCCCTTGAGTAATTATACAAAATTAAAGGCAATTCGGGCAACCCAAGGTAGATTGGCTGCATAATGGAGTAGATGAGGTTGGGCCGAGTCTATCCATGGTCGGAAGAGAGGCTGTCATAGCCAGAAAAGTGGAATCCGAGGGTTTGGGGTCTACGGCCTTATCTTACTGGCAAGAATTGGGGTTGTTTCCAACTGAAGCTTGGTCGGCAGTGGGTGGGGCAATGATCAGGAGATCATTTTTGTGTATTTTGTGTATCCAAAATTTTTTGTGTAGCTATTAGTCATTGTTAAATGGGACTCCACGACTTAGAACTAAAGCATTTTGTTCATAAAGAGACTACCCAGGTCTGCTTAATTAATTATCTAATTAAATAATTCCTCAATATAAATTCTGTTATAATTTAGCAAAGGACACAAATAAATACTTGTAGCACAGACAGTAATGAAGTAATTCGTAATCAGTCTAAACAATTACAATAGGATATATCTTGATCGAGTCAAAGATATAATCAGCATAAGCAAGGCAGTATATATCCTAGTCCATAAGACGTGAACAGTAAACACGAGGAATCCAGTGCAGAAAAATAAATAGAATGAACACCAAATTTGTTGACAAGGAAACCATAAAGGGAAAAATCGCATGCACCTTTGTCCCAGGATAAACGATCCGCTAACTTGTGAAGGTTTATTATAGAGAAAAGAAAGTAAGTGATATCACAATATAGACTTAACACACAAAAAGAAAACTTTTGAAAGAACTCCCTCTTTTCTCCTTTTGTCGTGTTGTGAAGACAACTCTCAATGCTCCTCTTCTTTATCTATCGCACTTCTCCCAAAATATACATCAAGCTCTTAGAGATCTCCCAAACTCATGAACAGATGCTTAAACTCCTAAATTCTTCAACCTTCTGTGGAAAGTCCCTTGCACAATGTTGGTCGCCTACTAGCATACTCTGAAGGGATGCCAAGATTAGATACAACTTTGGAAGTGTGTAAAAATGATGCAAGTAGAAAAATTACGGGTTTGGTCGTGTGTTTGCTTCTGTTGCGTCAAACTCTAGATGTGGCAAAGATGGTTGCTCGATCGATGCAATAGCTGTAAAAAAGAAGGTCCATATATATAGTGTAGTCTTTGAATTCTAGTACAAGTCAAGAATCAAAGTTGCCAAACATATATGGTATTCATATACAAGAAAAAGTAGAATATTATACCAAAAACACCTAAAACTTTCCTTGTAAGAATCAACTTAACATGCATATAATTCTAATCTAGTTAAACAAGGTAAGTAGAAGACAATTCAACTAAGAAACTAAATATATGCATGTATTCGATATTCTTGGTTCTCAAGCAAATATTCACATGCCTAAATACTTACTTTTTGACCAAGAAACAAATTTGCAAGCTCGGAATAATATCTCACATAAAATATGTCATGCAAATATTTTATTAAAATAATTTTTGACGTCACGGATAAAATTAGAATAGACCAAGAAGATTTTTGTATTAACATATTTGATTGGTTTACCACATACAAGAGTTCGGCATTGTTGGTTAACTCACCATTGACGATAATTGAATTTAATGAAAATTTAAAAAATTAACTGTTGAAATTTGGTGCTGGTAGATTTTGTAGAAATTGACGCAATTATTATGAATTTTATAGTTTAAATTAAATTGAATTATTTTTCCCTTGCATCACACAGATGGTAAATTAATTACATAATACTCACAAGTGTAGGATGCACATTAAATTTGTGCTGACCGTGTTTTAGTTTCTTTACAACCTGACATGTTTCGTACTTTACATTTTATGTATGAAATTTCTTTAGAGTCCTAACTCGTGCAATGCACGAGCGGAGATCTTGTTTGTAAAGGTATTATGTTGCATTTAATAAAATCATATTCTAAGGGTGGTGCCCTCACTATAGTATTCAATAAATTCTAAAAGAATTATGCTATTTGAACAAAAGTACATACAAAATTTTAAATAAAATTGACACATAGTATAATTTTATTTTTCAACACATCACATCACATTTACATCAAAAGTAGTCACACGAGACATGTGTCCTTTTTGTCACATTTTTTGTCTCTTCCCTTGTCTAAATAGAGTTGTTCGTTTCAAATTTCATGTAAGAGTAAATGTAATCAATACTCATCAAACTTCACCAAATATTACTACTTGCTCACTCTACTAAAAAGTTTATCTCATTGCTCACTAATCCATTTCAATACATACCCATCCATCATAGGTCTAACTTCCATGCATATGAACTAATGTAATAAAACACCTGACGGATGAATATATGATGTGGCATATAACTCCGTTAAAACTCTTCAAGTACACAAAACACGCGGAGCCCAACAAAATATAAATCACGATTATGTTTTTCACACTCAGCGAATATTCTCAACCTTCAATCGGCAAATGTAATTCCAAATCTGAAAATCAAATTGCCCATAAAGTGAGAAGGATAACACAGGTAATATACATTGAATTATGAATATGGTGTATAAGGTCATTATGGAAGCAACTCTGCTGGATACAAATGATGGGATAAGGTGCGTGAAATTCTAAATGCGATACAAAAGAATTGAAATCATGATTTGCTGTTTTGTTGGATTGCACATTTTTGTCTACGTAGCACATTTTAACCTTATTATATGCCACATCACATTTTCATCCACTATGTGTTCTATTTAGTTAGTTTATATGGATAGAAATAAGGTCGATGATGGGTGGGTAAACATTGAAATAGATGGATGAGTAGTGAGATATATTCTAAAGTTGAGTGAGCAAGTAGAAATTAGAGTTGAAGTTCGATGGTCATTAATTAAGTTTACTAGTCGACATAATTTTAGGTGTCCTCAAATTATAACTATGTGGAATCCAATGAAATCCAATGTCCTCTTAGATTTTGTAGATTTCATACAACTTTGGCTTCGTAAAAAATTCAATGATTTCCGTGATTTCTATTATTTGCGGATTTCATTGGATTTGGGTGAACTTGAAAGTTATAGATCAACAAATCCACTCATGACTTCTAGAAATTTCAATTCTCTCTCCTTATCCCCTCAACCCCCAGGAAGAAAAAGGAATAAATAAAATAAAACAAAATAAAAAAGAAAAAATAAAATAAAATAAAAAATTGAATCATTTTTCAATACTAGGTTATTTTTTAATGATATATTTTGCATTTTTTTTATTTTTTTAATGATCAAGTAAGAAGTTATGCAACTTTTTTTTTATTTACTTTTATCTCAAGTTCATATACAAATTGCACAGGAAAAAAAATAAATTGATGTTAATTGAGGAAATACATGATACTTGTAAATTTCTAAATGATTTTGCATATTATTATATGAACAAGTACATTATTCATCTTTTTCATTAATTTGTATTTGTTTCATTTTCTTGTATACCAAATTTTATCTTATGAATTGTATCACTGTAATAACAACAAAGAATGCTAGTTACCCTTCCATTAATAATATGTATAATCAATTCATTTTCACGTTGAAATATAACTCTTTTGGTGAAAATCATGTGATTACCTAGAATGTACCTATGTAGCCAGCCATAGAGGGGGATAAAAACAAAGAATGCTAATTACGTAAATGGCCGCATATGCCAACCTTTCAGGCTACGGGCCTAATACGCAGATTATTTTTCATCTTTCGCTTTGTTTTGAAAAATTTTACTAAGCGGAAAATATTGTGTCAAATTAAATAAAATAGATATGTGGTCAAAAAAATTGAACTCCCATTCAACACATTCCTAATTTGTTTCAAAATAACAAACTTTTCTTGTACAATAAAAGAAATAGGACTTAAATTTTTTCCCTTTTTGCCACTTGTAACCCCACCATCGGCTCCAAATCTTGAAAATGTAAATTTGGAAAACCATGAGCATTTCATAGAACTACTTAACAGACCCAGCGCATCAAAAACAACTTATCTCATACATATAAACGTGTGATTTGGGTTTCAATAAATTCTTGAAAGTATTTCTCTGAGAACAAGTAATAATATATACAGGTCTCTTATTCTCCTTGCATTAATGCAATTAACATCCAAGCGAGTAATTCCCTGTGCATGACAGCAAGGAAATTCTTGTGCATGTCTATATAACATATTTACAAAAATCAAGTCATCATTTCTAATGAGCATCTTTTGAAAATAAAGATTTTATGGATACAGTCTATCTTGATCATGTGAATTTGAGCTTAATGTGACAGTAAATACAACCTTCTTAATGTTCACATGTCTCGTCTCATCAATAAGCAGGGTTTTTTTTTTTTTTTTTTTTTTTTTTGAGTAAAATGTCAAAAGAACTTTAGTGGGGTTTCTAGGCCTCCATCTTGGTTCCCTGGGAGCGTTAGCATTCCCGACCACTTTATTGACATGAAAAATTAATACAAAAGAGGGGAACATAAACCTTACCTCTCAAAAGGCAACAAGTACTAATCAATGATTTAAATGAGTACTACTCTGTTACACTGTAAAACCCTATGAATAGAAGAACAAAAATGAATCAATCAATAAAAGAATATTCTTCCTCTTTCTATAGTTTCCAAACTCATGGCAGACCTCAAAGGTAAAGAACACAGAGTTTATCCAACTTCAGAGTACTATGAACTTCTTACGTCCTATGCAGTCGTTTAGCTATCCTATCTTCCTCTCTTGATACCCAATAGATGCTAGGTAATTTGCTACTTGATTCCCTTTCGCACACACTTTGAAACATCGATGTCATCTTAGAGCTCAGTGTGCAAATCCTTCCATCAGATAAACAAGTTCTCATTCTGCTTTGCCAGTCTCCACAGAATACAATTTAAAAGCTAGAAGATAATCTATCTCAAAAACTACCTTTAACCACCCTTTTTTAAAATAGAGTTCCAATCCTATCAGTACTGCCCACAATTTAACCTTGAGATAGAGAACTGGCCAAAAAAAGAGGGGACCCCAACATAAAATTTCCTTTGCAATTCTTGACAACTCTCCTACCTGAGGCATTCCCATTCTAAATTTTTGTTCCATTAGAATTCAACTTTACCCAATTTGGATTTGGCTTGTTCCAAAAATGATCCTAGGAGGTTAGTAGTAGCAAACCTACTAGGAATGACGTAAGTCGTCTTTTTTTATTAGCTCGTAAACCATAGAGATTATGGAGAGCACTTAGATATCTTGGTCGTGATGTTTCTAGGTATTTCTAGCATACCACAGACACCATAGGGTCAGCAACAGGATAAGATTGCAGTCCTAACCCATCTTAACATAATATCAGCATCAGGCTAAGATTACAGTCCTGACCACCTTCTCGGTTATTTTCAGCATCCAGTACATAAAAAACTGTTTAGGATGAGCACAGTCTGGGGCCTTCATATTCCATTTCATAATTTGGGATTGAACTGCAGCAACTTCACTGCGTTGAAAAAAAATAGTCATTAGAAAAATTATATTGAATGATAATAAGTATACAAGGGAGTTATCACTTATAATTTCTATGAGGTGCAAGCGTTCCTCTTCTTGCCTTCTTCCCTTGAGTCCATTGCATTTCTCTATTTTTTGTAGTCTTTCATAAGAAAACATCGGGTTAAATGCTAGATCTTGTAACTTTCTTGCTCATGAGGGCACAACAAATGTGAGTCCAAGACTTTCTTTATCATCACTCTCTACCACTGCTTTATCAAGAGTTAGACCCTGACTTTTGTGCACCGTAATTGCCCAACACAACACAATCGACATTTGCATTTGTTGGCAAGACGTTCCACTTGATTCCTTCCAATTAGATGTTATGGGTAAAATAGGTAATATGTTGGTTCCATTACGTAAACTAGGAGCCCAGTGATTACGAAAATCCACCATAACAACAAAAGGTGGATCACATGGCGATTTGCGGTCAAGAGCATAAACAATTTCCACAATATTACCCACTGCTCCATTGATCAATCCATGAAGTGTTGCTCCAACAAATATACAGATTGCTTTCTCCAAGCCTTTAGCTTGGTCCGCTTTAGCTATGGTTGCAGTTTCACAATTGTTTTTTTGAAACTATCTATGCATTTGGGTTTCCAAGTCTAATCGATCTCTCACGGTTATAGTTGTTCGCAGCTTGTTTCATAGAAACAAATGGTGTGCATATATGAAGTTATTAACCTCTTTAGTACTAAGAATGGAAAAATCTCAAGTCTTAAACATATGCTAATCGTCAATAGCGGAGGTCCCATTACTAAGCCTATCTAGAGCATCTTTGAAAGATGTCTCCTCTTCTTCTACTTGTTGAAATATATATAAGAGAGTCTAACAAATTTATTAAATGCAGAATACGCAAGCATGCTGCCCTATACCATAAAACTTCCTCTACAGGAGTATAATAGACTATCAGACATAGGTGGCAATTGGCACATATCACCAACAAGTATAATAGAAACACCCCCTAAAAACATCATTGCTTGCAAATATATCATGACATCAGAAATCAACGATATCAAGCTTCTCCCTTCCTATCATGTTGTATTCATCCATAATAATAAGCTTTGTATCTCTGACATCTTCTTGCATTTATTGACATTGATCCCCATTAACATGGACATATTGGTAGGAAGGTTTGTTTTCTGCACTTATAGCAAGTTCATGGTGGGTGGTTGCACCGCCGATATTAAACGCAGTGACATCTAAACTGCTTTTTTATAATGGAACCAACTAATGCAGAACTAACAGTAGCATTTATAAGCGCAAGCGTTCAAGTACCGACTCCTCCAAAAGTAACCATATAGATAGACTTATGGTTACAGTGAAGCTAATACAAAATCATGAGCTTTCCAATGTTCAGCTAAAAAACTGGTAGGCAAAATGATAATACTACTGGTCAACAATTCAATGTTGTCATCTTCGATAACTCCTAAGTGATTATAGATAAATTTCCTTTTGGTATCAATGTTTGGATATTGATCTAAACATTTTATCCGATTATGATTGGTATCAACATCACGCAATCCTAGCTCTGTAGGCTTCCCAGCATCAAAACTCAATCCCATAGATGCTGCAATCATCCTCTGTTCTCGACTAATATTTTCACATTCTAGATTTTCCCTTCCCCAAGTTCCTCGCCAACCACATCAGTTCTATCATTAGTATTGATCTACAAACAATCCAAGTTCAACATATTGGGAAGCCCATGCCTCACATTCACCTTTTACTTCTGATAAATTGTGACACTTGTGATGAAGTAAAACCTATCGGTGGCAATATAATTCACAAATTTCACCATTTTCCAGTAGGTCACTACCATCAAATTCAAGAATCACGCGAACAACTTATTCAACCTTTGATTTATGCCAAGAATAAGGAAATTCAGATCTGTCCTTGAAACATCTTCACTATCTACATCATGAGGTCGGCGTATAGGTGCAGACAATATAGTATCCTCATTAATATTTAAAAGTACAAACTTCTCGGTGACTTTGAGTAGATATATCCTTTTCTAAGACGTTTTTCATCAATAAAAGTTTGATTGTAGATCTCGATGTTGGGCATGGCCAATAAACATTGTTTTTTATTTGCTGCAAACCAATTGATATTTTGTAACGCCCTACGTATAAAGAACCTGAGACGCTACCAAATCTATTCAATGCCTTTATTAAGTATCGAAAAGAGGTTGTTTGTTAAAAATAAGTGTGGAATTTTTTAAAATAAATAACACCGTAATATTGCAAAATAATCTCCAACAATATAGCCATGGTCAACAATCAACAAATGCCCCAAATTTTTGTAAAAATATTTAACTTTGAAATAGCAACAATGTCAATAAAAAAACACAAACATTAACAAACATTTACTGCTTTCCTTTTCCTCAATTGTCGTCCCCGGTCAAGTCGCTGTTAGTTCCAGGACCTAAAATGTTTTGAAATAAAAGGTGAGTGTTTCGAATAAACACTCAATAGATTCCCCACGTACAAATTTTTAAACATGCAATTTATGTTAAGAAGTAAACATATGTACACATGCTATTTTTTCTGTGAGCCCGCTGAAATGGCGAGCAGAGCCTAGAACCCTCGATTAGGGTTAGCTAGGCCGGCGGCTTCCCGGTTAAGGTGAGCTAAGTTTGTGGACTCCCAAATAAGGTGAGCTAAATCTGTAGGCTTCCAATTAGGGTGAGCTAATTATGCACATACTTTCATATCCTAACATAAATCACGTAAGCACATACATAAACACATTACATGTAATTGTATCATAATGTTCATAAAAAAACGTGAGCACATTGCTTTGAAAATGACTTTGGAAAAGGAATCTACCTTAATTTTACTTTCCCTTTTAAGTTTGAGCTTACAGATAGTCAATTTTGCATCATGTCACGCGCTTCGTCCATCAAAATATTTAATAACTACAGTTAGAATTTTCAAAAATAGTAAGACAAAATAAAAATATGAAATAAAATTGTAAATGTTTGAAAGTTTTGAATCAAAACGCAACTTAATAAAAAGTGTGGGGTTAAAATATAATTTTTCAAGACATTTGAGGTTGAAATATAGTTTTTCAAAACTCTAAGGCTAAAATAGATAAAACTAAAACTAGATGGCTAAAGCAAACTGACTAATAAGTCCAGGGACTAAAAAGCAACTAGAGATAAAGATTTGGGAACAATTTGAAAACTGATAACTCCTAATGACTAATATGGAACAATCAAAACTCGAAGGATTTGAGTGCAAATCTAAATTTTACAAAACCAAATCATTTACTCTCTTCTGTTTCAAATCAAATAAAACAGAGGCCAAGGTGAGAGAGACGGCGAGGGGCTGGGTTCGGTCGAGGTAGAGGAGTTCGTGATGGGATTCGACCGAGGCTTGAAGGTTTGAACGGCAGTGGAGGCATGGTTTGGCTATTGTAGTGGTGGAGGTTCGAGATTCACGACAGTGGGTCGTGACTGAGTTTGGGGTTCAAAGTGGGTTCGCGAGACCTGGGTTCGAATTCACAGCTGGGGTAGTCAATGGTTGAGGTTCGAACGACAAGGAGGCAAACGACGGAGTTTGAATTGGCAGTCAGTTGACGGGTCGGGATTGGAAGCAGTGGGTTCAAGAAATGGTTTGTGATTTTTATCCAAGAAGAGAGATTTGGTGAAGGTAAGTCGAATAATCAGTGGCTTTTTGGTTCCGATTGCAGAAGGTTAGGAGTCGAATGGTGGTGTCCCGCAGCAATGGCCGCTGCGGCGTCTGTGCCCTGTTGCTCTGCTTCTATTTCTATATTTTTTTTCTTTTCTGAATGGGGATTGAACGGCAGAAGGAGGGGGTACTGGATGGTGGTATGATAGCTGATTCTTTGTGTGCTATTCGAACTGGCTCAATCATGACAGTGGCTGTGTGTTCGCATAATGAAATTTTCTGGTGTTTTTGTTGTATATATACCTGAATGACAGGGTGATTGCGGTGTGTGTATACGGTGTGTACGTGTATATATGTTTGTATATGCCAATGGGAATTCTGGGTGTGTGTATATAGTGAGGGTGTGAAGTGTGTGAAACAGTGTGTGTGTACGCGTCTGTAGGATGTAATTTGCTTGCTGAAATTTCAACGTTATGAAATTGCTGTGTAAGAGTATTTCAGTATTTCTACTGGAAATTGCTCTGTGTTGCTGTGGGATTATGGGGAGATTTTGTGTTGTTGAAAATCCTCTGAAAATCAGAAGGATGGTGAGATTTTCAATTGCCCCAATGGCAACATTCATTGAAGTAAAAAAAAAAAAAATCTGAGAATAATCGTGTTAAACAATCAGGGTTGAAGTAGTCCAATCCTTGTTTGCTTAACTTCAATTTTGGGCCTTCAAATTGGGCTCAAAGCAAAAGTGCGCTCAATCAAGAAAATGGATAATGGGCTTGAATAACTAAAAAGTTGGACTTGAAATACATAATAGAGGACTCTGGCTTTTAAAATTAAGAATACAAGACTTTATGATTTGAGCCGAACTAAGGAAATTTTCTTTAATAACGGACTCTAATAACTAAATGGGACTCAAACTTAATATTCAGAAATAAAATCCAATATATTATAAACTTGCGTTTTTCTTTAAAGTAAATTAAACGAGTGACGCATTTTCTTTAAAACCTTTATCGTGACAAATATGAAATACGGGATTAGGGTGGTACTAAAATTCATTTAAAATCTTAAAAGTAGAAATTTTCAATTAAGAAAATTCCGATTGCTACATATTAGGTTGCCAAGTTGGAAGGACCTTCCTATTATGAGAACAAACCAAATGATCATTTTGACTTCCCAAGAACGGGAACATTTTACTGATAGGCAGATCTTCAACAATAGAAGAACGATAAGCAATGTCAAAAGGTTACCTAAAATGACAAACCATATGTTTTCTTGTTTTATTCCAATGCAAAAAATATGTCCTAAATCTAGAGTGCTGCATTGAACAACTAATTAATGATGCACAATTAAAATCATCCAACTCAATGTTAACCTCTGGTGGCAAGACACAAGCACAAGGGTGTTCTTGCACACAAAGGGACATGTTAATATTAGGATTTTCAGAGATGATCAAAGTATTCAATTATTATGTTCCTCTCCACCTCGTTTGCTAGGCAATTAATTGATGGAGCATCAATGAGCCATAAAAAACCCCATGAACATGCCCACTTCCTTGATGTTTCCATTCAAAACAATACCAACAATTAATGATGCATGGATTTTCATTAACCAACTTTGTTCGTGTTTTCTTCTAATTGAGATCTAACAATAGGTTGTCATTGATTGAAGGATTTATGCATGCTTGCTGATTAGTTTAGCTACCAGATTTTCGTAAACGAAAATTTTCTATTTAAAGCTTTTAAAGAATCTAAGCGTGTCACTACCACCATAATCCATCATTTTTAATATTGTTCACGATAAAGATTTAAAAGAATTTGTGTTGCTCATCTATTTTATTTTAAAGAAAAACCCGAGTTCGCAATTAGATTTCTAGTACGAGTCCAATTATGTGATATTTGCATACGATATCCAATTTTAGTGTTAGACTAATTAGTAGTTCAATTTCTTTAGCCGAAAAATTATGAGTCCAGATTTTTAAACTATATAATCCCAAGTCCTTAGTGAATTTCAAACCCAATTTGGATTTAGCAAAGCCAAACGAAGCCTAAAGACCCATTCAACCAACTTAACAATGTTGAATCCCATTAAATTTGGGCAACTGATATTAACGTGACTACCAGATAACATCGTCTCTTCTAGATTTTCTAAAGCAAAAATCCTCCCATGATCAGCTCCATGTTTTCCAGTTCATTTCATATGCATATATGTATGTACTTCACTCTCACTCTCAATCGCTGCAATGGAGAAATACTCAAACCTAGCAAACAATACACCCAGTAAAGAATTCAACAAAACATAAACTTCACACAACATATTCATACACTTACATCCAGATACACATTAATTCACAAACAGTTTTAGCCACTTCATTTTACAAGTTCATACACTTCAATTCATCTAGCAAACATGCATGGCAAGCTACACACTCCACATTTTGCACAAAGAACTCTCAGCAAACCACTTAGAAATTCACATACCAATTTCTAGCATACAAACAACTCCAAAACACAGACAAAATTAATAGGAAACACCAATTCAGTCATTCCCTTTTTGTATATGTTTACACATCACAAAGGTATACACACACTGCTATACAAATGTACACACACGCACATGCGCAAACGGTAGGTACTACTGCCCTTCTTCTCAAACCTCCATAGTGAACCGTTTCGATCAGACTTCAACTCCTCAACTACCACCGTCCCTTCTCTTCAATGCCACAGCCTTCATCCCACCTTCATTTTATCAACCAAATTTTGAAAAAAAAAAAAAAAACAGAGAGAACAGAGACAAGGTAGAAAGCCACTGCCAGACCGCCGAACTATCGTCGGTCACCACCACCGAGCCACTCTTTATTAGGATTTGACCTACACAATGGAAATTAAATAAACATTCAATTCCTATGCCTAGAATCGACCTTGTACTCCAAAAAAATTTGTGATAGAAAAATACTTCTTCGATAAACACCGTAAATTGTAAATCCTAATTAACCGTTGGAGCATTGCTTATCACTACAGCTGTCCAATTGTCTAGCTTCTAGCAGTAATCCACTCAGTAAGAATGGATTTGAAACTCCATAACAACAAACAATTCAAAGCTGATTTATGGGAGTATGTACAGGGTTCTATTAACTTCATGTGCTAGCAAGAAGTCGACAGAATATTGATGAATCATATCATGTAAAATTCATCATACGAATTTTTCCCTACATCTATCACTTAAACCCTAAACACAAGAAGTCTATATATTGTTGCACTTGGGCTTCCATTCCAGCCTTATTAAAGAAGCTGATTTATTCTTTTTTGTTGAAAATGTGTTTTTCCATTCCAGCCTTATCAAAATACCATTTCTCAACCTTCTTTAATCCTTAAAAATTACAAGTCACAACCAGCCTACACATATTTAGAGTTTGAAGCCCTACAGAAATTACAAACGTGTTTCAAACTTGTGAGACTCTCAGCAATTAGAATTTACTCTTAACATCACCCACAAATCACAATAACAAACACCAATCTCAAATTGTCAATTTACACTTCAAAATCACATTTGACAAACTTAAGTCAAATTGAAAGTTGAAAAATTTTGCTGATGATCGGCTGCTGCATTCTTCTTTTCCGCTGTCACCACCACCACTACTATGCCTCTACTGCTCGTCTATCGATGCGCGTCTCTGCCACTGCTGTGCTTCCACCATGGCTGCTCCTCCGTCGATGCTACCGTGGCCACCGCCTCTCTCATCTCTCTCTCTCCCTCCTCATTCTCTCTGTCTCTCTACTTTTATCTGAGTAAAAGCCTAAAATTCCCTCCCAGCCTAAATCTCTCTTATTAAGTAAAATGAATATTGGGGCCTCAAAATGGGTCTAAAAGCAAATGGGCTCAAATTTTAAGCTTCAAAAAAAAAAAAAAGAAAAAAAAAAGAGCATATAGCCAACCCCTAACCCAATTGGGTCAGTTTAGGTCTGGTTAATTGGCCCATTGGGCTAGTCTCAGTTTGGAGATTTTCAAACCGACTTCAAGCGGGGTCAGGCTCGGTTCTAGGCCAAAACTGACCCGCCGGACCTGATACCCAGGCCTAACGGGAATCTACTGAGTGTTTCTTCAAAACGCTCATATTTTTATTTCAAAACATTTCAGGTCCTGGAACGGTATTGACTCGACCGGAGATGACAATTGAAAAATGAATAAATGTTTAATTGTTAATGTTTTCTGGTATTTGAATAATTATTGACAATGTTATCATTCTAAAGTTTGAATATTATGTTATTGTTGACAATGGTTGTATTTGAGATTATTTAATGTCGGTTTTATGAAATGTTATTTTGTTTATTTTAAATAAGTAAAAAAAACTTTCCTCATTTATTAAAGAGCAAATTTTAGCTTTTCTGAAAAGAGAGAGAATAGATTTAGTAGCGTCTTGAGTGTTTAGAACTCAAGTCGTTACAATTATGTTGAGGATCTGCACAGTAGTCCCTGTGGTATGAAACTGATCAATGTGTACGTTCTCATTGACAATCTCAAGATGATTCTCTATGTTATCTTTAGCAATACAAGTTCCCTGGGGTCCTCTTGAAATATCTGCATTATCTTTAGGAATAGAGACATGTGAGATATCTTGAGGCATGCCATCTTCTGGTAAAGTTTCTAAGGATCTCTCATCAATAGTTATATCCTGATAATAAATATGATTGTTCTTTAGCTAGACTAATGTTTGACAAACATAGTCATGAAGGACTTGAAATTCATTGGAAGCATGTTCCCTACCTTTGTTTACAATTAATATTGCAGACAAATTTGTGGGTTTGAACAGCAAAATATTAGCAACTGAATTGACATCCTGACCAGAGTTTATCACATTACCACTGTATTTGTACTGCTGGCCCTTAGTACGATAAACAGACATCATTGGATGGATCCTAGCAATACAAATCTGCTCCAAATCAGTTAATCACGACAATTCATCGGGAACAATACCAGGATCCATATAATTATCTACATTGATCTTAAGTGGGGATGGTGCCATGTCGGATCTCTCTTGAACAATATACACATATATCAGTACTTTTATTGTCTACGAATGATACACAACATTTTGAGCAACTAACCCACACAAATTGTCGGCATGAATTTTGAAAATATTGTTCATAAGAAAGCAATGAGATCTGATTAGTCATATTTTCATCGACAGCAATAGTGTGTTTACTCTTTCATCTCTTATTTCACTTGCAGGTCATTGGTTCACTGTTTGACTATTACGAGAAACAGTTATAGCAGGACTTTGCTCAGCCATACGTCTTTCACGTAATCTTTTAAGATGGGCATTATATATAGCTCGTTCGATTGCTTACTGAGTATTTGTAACCATCGTATGTACTTGTCTTTCTCGAGTAGTGTCTAAAGCTCTTACAGTTGCCCTTTGTTCGCTTGTTTGTCCTTTACGTGCTCATTTTTTACAAGAAATATTTAAAGCTCGTTCTCGAGTTATTTGCTCAATTATCTATTTTTCACGTGCAATTTTTACACGAGCATTGTTGAATGCTCTTTCACTTGCACGCTGCTCACTTGTTTGACGTGCACGTGCTCGTCTCTTACGAGCGGTATTTAAAAAGTGCTCTCTTGCTCGCTTGTCAATTGATGAAGCAATTAGAATACCAAGAGAGCCAAATGGTATGTGCCTAGACTGGGTTGTACTTCTCAGACGAGTTACACAACCTGAAATGGCCCAAAAACCAAAAAAGAAAAATAAAGAATGCATAACTTGGAATGTTGCGGAAAGATTAATAAAGCACCACGCTAATGTCCAGAGTAATGTGTGTTTCCTTTCTTTGAAAGCATACTAAGATGTAATGCATATATCTAAGGGTTAATTTCACAAAAGGTCCCAAACCTTTGGGTTAGGTCCCCAACCTTTTTTAAGACTCTCTTAGATCCCCAACCTTTCATAAATATGCATGAAAGGTCCATTTTTTCACTATTAGGTCAATTTTTTTAAAAAATAACGATTATACACTTAGTTTATTTACTTTAAAAATAGAATATTTAAAAATAATTAAAAAATTAAAAAAACAAAGAACAAACCCACCCTCATCCCCTACCCCCACCTTCACCTCCCCTTTCCTCTCTCTAAGAACTGCCAGAAACGGTAACATTTTACTATCGTTTTCGACAGCAAATGGGGGGATTCACCCCCTCTCCCAAAATGATGCCATTGTACTGCTATTTCTAGCAGCATTTTTGCTATCGAAAACGACAGGAAAATGCTACGGTTTCCAGCAGTAAAAATTGGGGGATCAATCTTGTTGCTGTTTTCAGCAACAAAGAGGGATTTACCCCTCCAAAAATGCTGCCAGAAATGGCAGCATTATGCTGCCATTTCCAGCAACAAAAAGGTGGGGGTGAATCCCCCTAACTTTTGCTACTGCTGCCTTTTGCAGCAGCATTTTGGGGGAGTGAACTCTCTCCCCAATTTGCTGCCGGAAACAACCTATTTCTAGTAGCTACAGCGGGGGTCCACCCTTCCCCATTTTGGCAGTCGGAAACGGAAGCAAAATGCTGCTATTTTCACCAGTTCTTGGAGGGAGGAGAGAGAAGGTGGGGTAGGGGATGGAGTGGGTTTTTTCTTTTTCTTTTTTTTTAATTTTTTTTATTTTTAAATATTTTATTTTTAAAGTAAATAAACTAGGGATATAATTGTCATTTTTTAAAAAAATTGACCGAATAGTGAATAAAGGACATTTCGTGCATATTTATGAAAGATTAGGGACCCAAGAGAGTCATAAAAAAGGTTGGAGACCTAATCGATTCTTAACCCAAAAGTTGAAGACCTTTTGCGCAATATATCTTTGAACCATTATCGCGTTACTAAGAAAAACTTCTAAACAATGGTTAATCAGCAAGCTACTTAAGATGGTACTATTTCGCATGAAAAAAATCAAGCCTACAAAAGATCCTATGGCCACATGCAACCGCAAAATTTAATTATAATTTAAAATAATCATTTCAAGGAGAAATAAATGTCAAAGCATGACTCAATCTAGATAACCAGTGTATGCATATCACAAAGTCTATCCCGGGAATCAAAGATAGAATTCTTTTTCCCCCCATTATCACCCATCATATTCAAAGGAAGCATAGTCTCCAACTACCAAGAGATATCTCAAAGAAAAGAAACTTAGTTAACGGGCAGACTATAGATATGCACTGTGATTATACATTGCACCTTGCAAAATACAGATTTAATACACTTGTGAAACAAGTAAGGTATGCAAATCCAAGGATTATATTCACTGGCAGCCAACATATGCTTCAAGAAACATAAACACCGTTGCAAATGTGAGAAAAAATGAAATAAATCTAAGAAGTTTTATGGCAAGAGGCAAAGGTAGAATATAGAAGCCTTTCAAATTTGATATCCTTTGTTCCATTTTTAAGATTTGAGTAGGAGTTGGATTTTGAAATCTCTCGAGGCCTGGGGCTGCAAAACGAGCCATAAATCTTTCGTGGATGATATTGTAATTCTTCAAACATTTTTTAGGATCTAATAAATAAAAAAATTACAGTCGAATTTGTCTAGCCAGCCACAATTTTTTGGTTTGGAAAGTGGTTATAAATCGTAGCTCTTAGAACTTGCAAACTGCATAGGCTTCTGTGGACTTTGCTAATGTGGATGATGCAAAAGCTGCATGGGCTAAGGACAAGATGACGCTCGGCAATCGCTACATAGAGCTGTTTGCATCATAACTTGACAAGTTGAAGGAAGGTACTTCAAGGGAGACGATAAGAAGCTTCCAACTCTATTCCCCATTTTACTTTAGTTTGTTTTTCCCCCTATGTCACATAATGTATAAAATTTGTGTGACATGAACTTTAGAATTAGAAGAGTTCGAATACAATTATCCTATTCGGATTGTTGATAAGAAAATTGCTGTTTCAGCTTATTTTAATTTGTTAATGTTTTTTCTTTTGATGTTTGTTTTTTGTGTTTTCTTAAACCAACCCTCTCTCTCTCTCTCTCTCTATATAGTGTTTGTCGAGTGGTTAACAAACCACGTTTTTTTAAATCCAATAATAACTCTCAAATTACTCTACCACATTATCTGCTTAGGGAAAAATGTTATATATACCAACAGTTTTATCGAGGGATACGTACCATTATTAATTTCAAAGGCGTATGTCTAAGAGTTCTCATGATTGAGGCCTGTGTTCCACACTAGTCTCTTATTATACATTGATTGTGCTTTTACCACATGGACTCAAAAATAAAGGGGGAGAGAAAGAAGCACACACTAAGTTCCTCATATTCCCATTAATGATGCATTGAATTTTTGTGAATTAATGATATTTTAAAATCATGTTCTTCCATAATAAAATGAACATACGGATGAACATATAGCCCGTTATGATGAGGAAGGATGGAAAATCTGAAATACCTGGGTATAATTACTCCTCAAGATTGCTTTCAACGGGTAGCAGATTTTATGTACTCTTAATAACGACAACGTTATCTCCTTTCTTCAAATAGTTTTCCACATATCTTGCATTTTAATCATATCTAATTAGTTCTATAAAAAGGAGTTAGGCGTGTAAAAATAATCTTTAACAATAGCCAGTCAAAAAATCACCATAAAGAAGTCACCTTCTCAATCTCTTAAGTTGCACATTTTGAATCTCCCTTGAATTTATTTGACTATTACGCTCTGGGCTCAAGTTCTCCACTATTCTAGGAATATAATTTTGGGGAGAATCTAGCACGTCATATCCTAATCAAGTTCTCCACTATCCAGTCTGTTAGGATGTTAAGCGCAAATTCAAATAAACTGTATATATGTTTTTTACTTTATTCTCTTGGCACTCAGACGGCATGATTCCACTACGTTAAATTGTCTATTTAAACCTTCCATATATTATAGGATAAGCATAATAGGTCAATCCACCGAAAAATCAATACATGACTGTGACTTCAATTAACATACGACTAGCTTTTCACCCGTGCGTTGCACAGGATGATAATATTAGATAATATAAGCAATTCAAGAAGATTAAATATGATTGTACAAAAATTTTAAACTATAATATTTGACCGTTTATGTATGTGTAAAGAAAAACAATATAATTGCGACTCGTAATACGATATCTTTCATTAATGAAGATAAAAAATTGTCTACACAAAAAATATTGAAAAAACATTAAAGAAAGTTTTTATATGTAGTTTGTATTAAGCTGCTAGTGTGTAATGCAATGGAATTTATGTTATATCCGATAAATTTAGCAAGAATAAATGATGAACGATAATACATATATTACAACATTTATAGTAGAATTTATTATTTAGCCATCTTTAACACATATCATAATTTTCAGACATTTTCGCTTGATAACTCTCAAAATATCTATATAAAATTGTCTCTGAGTGAACACCAACTTTTTCTACAAAATACACATGTTATTTATTGCCCTATTTGGTTTTTTTAACTTTTGTAATATATATTAATTATATTTAATTTTTCATAACATATATCTTCTACAGACTAAAAATTTTAATATGTTAACGTAATTTAATCAGTTTTTAAAGAATTAAACCACATAACTAAATCAATTGGATAAATCGTGAATTGATTAATATTGGAACCAATTAGGAAAACAATCTGACAGTGTGAGATAAATATGGATATAGTTCATAATAAATATTTTAGAATAATTATCCATTAAAATTTTAAACTTTTTAGAAATTCAAGGCCCATAAGTCAAGACTCTATTATGCATAACCTTTCTCCAAGTACATTAATAAAGGTATGCATTCTCAATTCTTTTCACTAAATTACCAGTGTGAGATTCCCATGTTATTCCCAAATAAAAACTGAATTCATATTGTGAATTTTACATAAATGTCAATGAATTACATTACGTAAAATAAAATAAAATTTAAAAATCACTCAAATTTAAAACTATTTAAAAAACTAAACTCAATTATTACTATTTGTTTAGATGTAAAAACTGAATTCAAGTAGCTATTAAGATAAAATATGTAAAAGTTTCCTTTAATATAGGGGAACTCATATAGAAAGGTTAAGATTTTGATTTAGTTATTTAAATTATTCATTTCTAATATTCTCTCTATAAGGTAATATATTAAGATAAGATGAAAAAATAAATGAAAAGAATAAAAAGATAAAAAAACAAAATTCGTATTGTGAAGATTGCATAAATGTCAATGAATTACATTACATAAAATAAAATTTAAAAATCAAACAAATTTGGATCTGTTCAAAAAAACCGAATATAATTTTTCTTTTAAAGACGTAGGAAACCGAATTCAAGTAATAATCTATATAATTGCATGCATTATGATTATTAAGATAAAATATGTGAAAGTTTCCTTTGATGCAAGAAAACTTATATAGAAAAGTTAATATCTTGATTTAGTTATTTAAATTATCTATTTTTGATGTTCTCTATGTAAGGTAATATATTAAGATAAAAAGATAAGAAATAAATGAAAATAATGAAAAGATAAAAAGAAAACCCGAATTCATATTGTGAGTTTTGCATAAAGGTCGATCAATTACATTCAAGGATGAAAATTTACCCGGACCCGGGCGAATACCCACGGCGGCCCGAACGAAATGGGGCAGTAAAATGCCACCCCGGGGGTTGTCCTGATCTGCCCCGATCCGTTTAGGTGTTTTTTTTTAAAGGAAAAAGCAATTACAAAACCCCATGTTTTATTAAATTTTTTTTTAAGGGTGGTTGTCAATTTCAGGTAACATAGAAACCCCGAAAGTCACTATCAAATCTCAAAAAATAAATAAATAAATAAATAAAATTTAAACAAGGCACTAAACGGGGTAGTTTTGCTGGCCCAAACCGACCCGAGCCCCGACCCAAAATAGTCGGGGCGGGGAGGCAAAAAATGTTAATGGAACTAGATGGGGAGAGGCGTAGCGGGGCCGATCTGCCCGTTGCCATCACTAATTACATTACACAAAATAAAATTTAAAAATTATACGGATTTAAAACTGTTAAAAAAATCAAATTTAATTATTATTATTTCTCGATGTAGAAAACCGAATTCAGGTGGTTCTTAAGCTAAAATATATGAGAGTTTCCTTTAATGTAAGAAAACTTATATGAAAAACTAAGATCTTGATTGAGCTATTTAAATTATCCATTTGTAATGTTCTCTTTGTAACGTAATATATTAAGATAAAAAGATAAAAAATAAATGAAAATAATAAAAAAATAATCAAAGGCTAAGATCAAGTGTTAAACCAATGGCCAAGATACAATAATCAAATTTAAAATGTGATTTTGGGTGGAAAATGGGAAATGAGAACTAAATTATTTTAATGTATATAAATATATATATATAGATAGATAGATAGATTGAATGTCTAACTATAGGAACCATTCACACATTTACTAAATAAGCTTATTTATTTATCCAATCCACAATTGTTTTTTTATTTTTTTTAAAGGAACGGTTTTTTTTTTTAATGGGATTAAAGGGACTTTCTGTATATATTTATTTAATTATTTCAATCATGAAACTTTCAGTTATCCCAATTTACAAGTTCAAGCCTAAATGGATAAGAACAAACGTCACATCTTTATTTAATAACTAATACAACGTTGTTACAGCATACGTTCAGGTTTGGAAATGTAACGTCCCGAATCTCGAAACGCTAAACATTACTAACTAACAATAAATATTGCGGGAAAATAACTTATAATTTCATTTGACAGAAGACTTTAGTTTATTTTAACTGAATTAACATGTAGTTAAAAAATAAACATTTGGTTTAATACTCTTGAATAAATCTCAAATAATAATAATAATCTCGTTCGAATTTATAGTGAACTATTAATTATTTTCATTTTTGCCACTTGTCACTTCGTCACTGGCTCCAAAACTTGAAAAATAATTTTTAAAGAATAACGTGAGTATTATAAATAATACTCAATAGACTCAGCGCGTCGATTGATTTATATCATGTACGGCACAGACAAACATGCAACAATGTAACTCGTCTGATCTCTTTATAACAATGATTCTTTTTTTTCTTGGGATTATCTAATAATGATTCTTGAGAACAAGTATCGTATGGTAAATGTAGGTTCTCAACTCTGATCTTAAGTACCGCGCACAATAATAACACAATGTATAAAGCACATGATTTAATATCACATATTCACATACATGAACACAATGTAAATCAAAATAAATGTGCAAATCTTTATAAAACACTTACTTTAGAAAATAGAGTCTACCTTTTGATTGAGTTTGGGCTTAATGTGGAGGAAAATCAAACTTCTAAAAGCTCAAGCGCCTCGTCTAGTCACAAAAAAGTTTAATTTAACTAGAATTTAGAAATTAAAAGGTTTATACTAAAATAAAAATTTAAAGACTATCTTAAAAATATGAAATAATTAAATTTAAAAGTTTAGGACTGATTTGATATGTTTAGAAAGGTCATAGGCTGGAATAGAAATTCTGGAATTCTGTAGGGCTGGCTTAATTCAAATTTAACTAATAGGGCAAGAAGTAACTATTCTAAAGATGTAGGAACTAAAATAAAGGCTGAGTGAACTTTAAGGACTAAATATCAATTAATATATATTAATCTCAGGGGGTTTTGTTTAAAACAAGATGTTAACACTAACTTTTATTTAAAAAGGGTGACATATATAACTTTTGTGTAAATAGGGTATCTAATAAAAAAATATAAAAATGTAAACAAAAATCCACCCTCCACCCTTCACCTAACCCCACTGCTAGCGTTGACTGGCATCCTTCCACAGCCAAAAGAAGAAGATGACATCTGAAATTGAAACACCAACTTCCAACGCAAAAAAGGGAGTCAAAGTCTGAAGGCAAGGAAAAAAAACAAAGAGCTTTCACGGGAAATTACAAGAGATGACTCCACAAAACTGATGAAGCCATCTCTTACATAAGCATCTCAAAATGGTTCTCTAAGAAGGATCAAATGTGCAGATTTGTTCATTCAAATTAGGGAAATTATATTTATGATTGAGGTATGCCACGAAAACTCAAAAGGCTTTGAAAAACAAAAAAAATAATCAATATAAAATAGGAAACTCAATTTGCTTACAGTTCTGAGTAGAATGGGAGACTGTGTGTCGTTATACTGGTGGTAATGAGGGTTACATCGATATCACAACATATGTGCCGTGATACATACCAAATAACGGCATACAAGCCGTTATGTTATTTTGAACAATTTCCCTGTTTCCACATAGTTTCAGCTGACTTTTGGAGTCAATATCAATGTTCTAATAATTATATGGTGATTCACTTGAGATCACAGAATGTGTGCCGTGATCTGTAACACATAATAACTTTGATGTCATTATAGTAGTTGGAACATAATTTTCATCTGCTTTTTGAGTTTGGATTTCCGTCTGACAGTTTAACTAATTTTGGGTGTTTGTACATGTTGAAAGTTCATTCTATTTTTTGTCATTGCGTTGCCTACGAGTGTAATATACTGGTTGGTATGTGACAGATGTACTTTGGATAATTCTTATTTTCACTGAAGTAGCATTAGTGTGATAAAAATTAGATAGAGCAATAGTTATTCACTAAAATCTATTTAGTTCTTGTTGTAATGCAGTAATGGTTAGTCTAGATACATTCTGGATAAATGTTTGTTATGAAGGCGAATTTGTGAAGAAAAATGACGGATTGTGGACTTGGAGGGCGGTAGAGGCTGAGGAAATAAAGTTGAAACAGGTTTGTGTTTTGAAGGACATTTCTAATGGTTAAGATTGATAAATAGAAACATGTTTTCTGGTAATGACAGAAATGTCTTGTCAATTACAAACTAAAAATGTTCCTCAAACCTTCAAGACAATGTGCAAGAATCAGTACCAAAATACAATATATTGCAAGAAATGTAAAAGTAGAATTTGAGTGTCAGAAAATAACAAATGGGATCCAACAACCGCCTTCCCTAAACTGTCCTTATGCTCAGTCCCTCTCAACGTCATGTTTCATCAAGGACAACCCACACTTGCAACTTCTAACCAATCCCATTTTTCTTTTTCTGGTTTTTGATTTCTCATTTCACAACACATCTAACCTCTTTCCAACAAACCGGAACAACCACAATAATAAGAGTCAAGGGTGACAAAATCAACGGTTTATATAATGGGGGTGTGTTTGAAATCTGTCACATGTTATTATTTCATTGGAGGGAGTTTAAAAATCATTACTGAATAAAGTGATAGCGTATTAGCCACCGGCTTTGGATCCATTGTTCATATATTATTGGGCAATGCAACAGGGAAAGACGATCCAAAGATCTATTAGATGTGAGATTACGTCTTGAAAACTTTATATTTGCTTTTGTAATCAAGGACTTGTCTTCTTATTCAAGAGTAATTAAATCTGATCAGAGTCTGGACTAATAGGCAATAGTCAGCAAACTATCATGTTAAACCTTGCAGAACAAATGTACATGTGCTTTGTTAAGATGCCATTATAATCAGTTTCACTAAATGTGGATATTTATAATTTTAACACTAACACAAAATGCCATCAGGTATAAATAGACCTCCAATGAGATATCTCACAGAAGTCTACAACCAGTCACAATTTCTACTAGTAGTCTAGTACCATAGCTTATCTACATTATAATTCTTTGAAAGCCTATAACCTTACTAAAAAATAAATTTTTATTTAAAAGCTTGTAAATTTATAAAAAGCCTTGACTCCAATTTCTGTTCAAATTAATTACATATGTTACAATGGAAGACATGTCAAACAGTGCACCAAATCTCCATCCAATTGAGGGGGGAAAAGACTAAACTATCTTCCTCCCCAAGTATTGTCTTTTCTTTCGTATTTCCACTAACAATTTTATAAATACAACTCTAGCTGATTCATGTGCAACCCATATGACAAAACTTGAAAGAACTTACAGAAGAAACATAGTCAACTATACTTAGCAGTAAAGCTAGAGCGAGGAAAACAAAACCCACAATAGTAGATGAAGAGAGGGGGAGGAAAAAAAAGGAAATACCAAGAGTAACAGCAGCAAACTACAACAACAGCAAACAAATGGCAACAATCATACACAACTAAACCAGCAGTAGAACTAAAGAGGGAAAAAAATAATAAGCAAATACCAAGAGCAATGGGCGCAAACTCAACAGCAACAAACGAACTGCAAGAAGAAATTACATAGCCATAGCACGCTTCCACGACCAGAGGACCAACATTACGGATTTGACAAGAGAAACCTTACAATTTCTTACTGGCTTTGTGAAGGTAGAGTAGCCCTTTAATTTTGAATGCTGGCTCCGGCATCGCCTACTGTCAAATGGGAACCGATCGGTTGCCAAGAAGCAGATGTCGATTTGGGAGTGGAGAGAGCTGTTGGACCGATTTTGAATGCTTCCTCGAGGAGTTAAGGATGAAGAGGAATGGGGGAGTTAACAATGTGAGGAGAATACCGTTGATTTCAATTTCCATGGTTAGGGCTTTTGAGGGCAAATGTATACATTTCTATTTCAAACATTTTGGATTTAATTTTACTCCTTTCTTCTGGTCAAACACTAGTTACAAAATTTTTTTGGGGCATCTTTATTGGGCCAATTTCCACTTTATCTAATTTAACCTTAAAACCCCCACTCCCAAATAGACGTTCAGATGTAGAGGAAACAGACAGAAAGGACTCAGTTTTGAGAGGTGTACGATGGGTTCCTTCGTGGTTTTTCGAGCAAATTCTAGCAAGAAATCAGTTGAAAAACATGACGCCAGCCTATATTATAAGTATCTAAGGGGATTTTGGTTCGAACGGAGGGGAAAACAGATTCAGTCATGGCTGAATTCTTGGAGTTTTTCGGCGAGTTTCTTCAGTTTTACGGCCAATTCTTGGTTCTATGTTCAAGGTAAAAGCATGGGTTTCATATTGTTGTGAAGGTTTTGGTATTTTGTTGAATCTTTTTGAGAGATGGGTTGCGTGAAGGGGCTCGGGTTCGGCCATGGCTGCTGTGGAGAAAATAAATTCACAAAAGGTTTGATAGTTGAAGTGCTTACTGATTCCAACTGATGTTCAAGATACTTTGTGAATTCTTTGTGGATTTTCTATAATTGTTTTTGGAATATGATTGATAGAACCACAAATTGGCTTTTATAGAATTGGCTCTTAAAATTCTAGTTCATTGTATGTTTGTTTCCAAAGGATTTGTGCAATAGAAGGTTGAAGGTCAAGAACAAAAATCAAGGCAGTGTGCATTTCTGTGAATGGAGGCAGTGTATATTTCGATGAATGGAGGCAACATTCATAATCCTTGTATGGGGGAGATGAAAATGTCTTGGGCTAAGTTTATCAAATAAGTTGGGTTTTAGTTAAAACAGGCTTAAAATTCGAGTTGAAGTACAATTAAGCGAAGGAAATTTAGTGGTCGACTCGGGTTTGAAGAATATAAGCGCTGGAAAACACATTAATTCTGGCTAAAGGAAATTCATTTGAACTCAGTTTGAAAAGGGGAAAAAGAGTTAACACAATTTGTTTGAAAATGTCGGACTAATTAAAATTATAAGCTCTTTAAATTAATTCCAAAAGGCAATTAAATTCTTGTAACTTGATTAATTTGCTTGAATTTTTCTATTTGAATGACCAGACGAAGGTGACTAACTAAAAATTTTTAGATAAGATGTAGCTACACGCTTACAGAGATTTTACTTATGTTCAAATTTTCTCGGTCGCTACAAGAAAAATGTGGCAGCGACACTTTCTTCAGAGTGTGAGAGGCTTGGCTTTTGGGTAATGTTTATGATATTTGTTAGCTCGTAACCTAGATTTCACTCTGTGCTTTAGTTGTTTTTCTATAAATGATCCCTTAACATTTTATAATATTTGCAATAGTTCAAGACTAATGTACTCAGAACAGCAACGGCGGCTCGAAATCTGGTAAATTAGAACTATGGTACATTGATAATATTAGTAATCGGGAATCATATGCTAGAGGTAAATTTCTTCTTGTACTATTAGTGAAAGTGGGCGAGGTGATGCAGGCAAAAGCGTAATATAGATTGTAAAGGGGATTTGCACACGAATCAATCGTTTAGGTACACAAATCGAAGAACTTCTTTAAGTTCTGAAATTTTATTCAAAATTCAACCAACCTAATAATAGACAATATGCATTTAAATAGTAAAAAATTAAAACCCTAAAACTCGCCTAATGGGCTAAGTCAAAATAAAACACATAATGGGCTAAATTAAATAATAGACATAAATAGGCTGAAGTGTTCTAAATTCTCCGACTTCATTCTCTCAGAGTTGAAGAAGATTCGCCCTTGAATTTTAGACTTATTGTCATTTGTTGCCTTTCCTCGCTCAAAATAAGATCGGTTCTTTAACATTAAGTGTACTGACCTATTCGTTAATTTAGCATGCTTACTTACAAAATCTATGGCACTTAACGTAGTAGAGTCCAAAATGAAGTTCTATGACATCGGCAATTTCAAAATAAATATCTCTAATATTTTCTGTAACAATTGAACTTTCCATTGAGGCACACCGAAAACAAACAACAACCAAATCCTTAATATGTTGGATTCCCTTACGCATGCGAATGACTATGCTGGGACTAGTGATTTGAGGGAAAAAACACCAAATCTTCTTAGCAAGTCCCTTGCCACAGGCAAACTCATCTGATATGATTCCGGGGCCAACCTTAAGATAATCATGTGGGCTAATATATCCGTCGAGTTCTTCCCCTACTTTGTCTCCCACTTCAAGAGCATCTTGTGCAATTTCCTTCTCACCATGATCTGAACCACTATACTCTTTAGGTTCATAATTAATGTCATCATCCTTCAACTCTAACAAGGACAATACTTCAGTTGCCCCACAAAGATATTCTTGGCTATAGTCATAACCATTTCAAACGTGGGACTATTAAAATAAGAACGTTACCTATATGGCCACTAGTGCAACATTTTCAAGCTTTAGTGACTGTCACTGAAATTAACCCATATATTGTCATTTAATATTATTATTAGGAAAGTAAATTTTAAAAATAATTTTCACCATTTATATCAATTCATTTGGCAATATATAGGTCTCACTTTCTAATTAATTTCTTGATAATAACATACTACTACTATGAAATATTTATGGTGGTAATTAATGGTTATGACCACGTTTGAAGGTCAGTCTCGTACAAGAACAAGGACTTATTATAACTATGGAAAAAAAAAAGGTCATTATCATAGGGATTGTCCAGAAAAAAGCAAGCACAAAAGCCTCAAGTTGGAAGATTTTTTGAAATGGAAGCTGAAGATAAGAGGGATGTAATCGCAGGTACAATTCTTCTGCAATCTAAATCTATTTATTCCTTGTCTGATTAGTACACTACGCATTCTTTCATAGCATAAAAAATTGCTCAAAATTTAGATGCCAAGTTAATCCCTCTACCAAGTAAATTTGAAGTTATGATTCGATCGGAACTGTTCATGGTGCTGCATTTTTACTTGCCTCAAACCTCAGTTCAGATCAAAGATACTAAATCAAGAGTAGATCTTATAGTTCTAGATATCAAAGGTGATGATGTTATATCCCGTATGGATTGGCTCACTCAATATAGACTCTTAATTGACTGCAAAGCAAAGACTTTAAAGTTCCTAGACAAAGAGCCAATTTACTTTCCAAGACAAGAAAGAATTTCTAGAATAATTATTTCTGCCATGATAGCCACAAAATATATCAATCAGGGATGTTCTGCTTATTGAATGACTTTATATGCCTTCAGAAAGGACAACCCAGTTACCGCCTCCTCTGTATCAATTGCTCGAGAATTTCTAGATATTTTCCCTGAGGAATTACCCAGATTACCACCTGATAGGGAAATTGATTTTAGTAATGAAGTAATTCTAGGAACTCAACCCATCTCAAAAACTCCGTATCGAATGTCGCTTGCTGAATTAAAGGAGTTGAGAATACAACTTGATGACCTATTGAATAAAGGATTTATAAGGCCTAGTATGTCACTTTGGAGAGCAGCTGTACTTTTTGTGAAAAAGGAAATGGGTCGATGTAGTTATGCATTGATTACTGGGAATTAAACAAAATAACCATAAAGAATAAATATCCACTTTCTAGAATCAATGATCTTTTAGACCAGTTACAAAGATTTGCAATATTCTAGAAAATCAACGTCTGATCTGGGTGCCATCAGTTAAAAATAAAAGAGAAAGATATTCCCTATTGTGGGAGGCCACCAAGGTAGTGTATGAACCAACATTTTCATATGTGGTACCGAGCTAGCCAGTTTCATGAGTAAATAGAGTACTACACCCTCGACACCATACAATATATCAAGACCAAGTATTATGATGGCAATAAACGAGAACTCCCATGAATGGAACTATATATAAGTACTTAACTTAGTATATAACAAAGACTATGTTTAAATGGTAAAAATCAAGGCACTACACATTAACTTTACTAACTAATAATAACATTTACGGAAAATCTACAAAATTTAAAAATTTTACTAAGCAGAAGACTATGTTTGAAATTAAATAAAATAGATATGTGGTCTAAATAATTGAACTCCCATTTCACACATTCTCATTTAATTTCAAAATAATAAACTTTTCAAGTTCAATAAATAAAATAGAAATTATATTGTTTCCATTATCCCCACTTGTCACCCAGCCACTGTCTCTCCAAAACCTGAAAATGTAAATTTTGAAAACCATGAGTATTTCACCCAGCGCATCATAACCAGCTTATCTCATTCACATAAATATGCGATTTAGGTTTCAATAAATTCTTGAAAATATTTCTTGCATATATTAATGTGAACACAATCGAGTGTAAACGTAACTATATAAAGAATCAAGGAAACAATGGAGTGCCAAAACCGATTGTGTTTGTGCTAGTATCAACAATCATTCGTGATTCCAAGAAATAAAATTGATTCAACAAACGAAGGAAATTCATATAATGAGCGTGAAGATTAATCGGGAATTTCTTGAGTTGCTGCTGCTGAGTGTGAATTTCTTTTGTGGATTGTAGGTTTGATATTGAAGGCAAAATGAAGAGATCGGAAGAGCAACGTGTGGAGGCTTGGGATTTATATACATGTCAGAATGTGAAGAGTTTACATAAGTAATTATAGATTTATGAGTTGGTGGTCCCGTTCCAAGTTCTCGGTTGAATTTCCTTCGTAAACTCTAATGATGGAAGATTGAAAGGTTGGAAATACATAATTTTTCTGTAAAGAGAAAAACAAAAATCAAAGTTCTTAATTTAAGTGTGGAAGATTAATGGTTATCAGTGCGTTAAAATATAATTTGGACTTAAGAAATAAGATGATCAGATTTAGATAAAGAAATTATTGTGGTTAATTTATGAATAAATAGATAAACGTATTTTGACGTATATTGGATTAAAGAAATTAAGTAGTTAAATTCAAATATTCGAGAATAATAAATCTTGGGTTTAAATAATTTAATGGTAGAGATTGACTCTAACGAAATTGAGTACATGTAATTAATTTGAATACGGTATTGAAATTAGGTTAAACAAACGTATTTTTATTGGATTAGAATCAGAATATAAATTGATCCCCACATTATTAATTGGACTAGTGGACCCCTTGGGTCATAATTTAGTCCAAATATGTCTTAAAATATCTTGAGATTTATTTAGCTCAAATAAGCTTCATGATCTTGTAGCTTATTTATTCGTTTACTTTAACAATGACTAGATGATGCGACTTAAAATAGTGACTATTGGAATGACAAGTTAAGCAAGTCGTAGCGACATATTTTATTATAATAAAATTTTTATTCCAAAAATTTTCAGGTCGCTACATCTTATACCTTCTTTTTAACCTTTTTTTATTTAAAAAATAATGTGTGACGTACTATGTTACAATTTGCTTTATTTTTTTATTTACCTTTTTATTTTTTCATTTTAATAATTATTTTTTAAATCCCCACCCCCAGTCCCACCCCTCCCACATTTCAATTCATGTAATAAAGCATGTTACACTATTTTAAATTCATGTAACATGCTACGTTAATGTAATTCATGTAAAATAAACTGCTACACACATAAAATAGTTTGTTATAATTACATAACAGACATTATTACATAGATAACAGAAACTTTTTCACATGTACCCCACCTTGTTAGACATAACACATTTTATTACAAAATAACCTTAAAAATTAAACACAGAACACTGAGAAATAGATTTATACTTTTTAATTTGTGTAAAATTGTTAGCACATAACATTGCTTGTTGTACACATAATACGCCTTGTTTCGCACATAAATAGCTCAAGATACATGTAACGTACATTGTTGTGCTAATAACACATATTGTTATGCATATAACATAGCTTGATACACATATAATAGATGTTGTAGCGTACATAACATTGACTCTCTCACATGAAGCACACATTGTTATGCCCAAAACGTAGACTGTTTAAAATGTAACAAAAACTTGTTATACCCATAACGTACATAAAAAATAATTGTGATGCCTGTAACGTAGACTGTTTTAAACTTTGTTAAAAAAATCTTATTAAAAAACATTACAACTTAGGTGAAATATTAAGAAATATCAGAAAAGGGAAAACAGAAAAAAGAAGAAGAAAAGGGAGTAAAGAAACAAAAATGGAAAAAAGAAAATGGGGAAAATGAAGAAAAGGAAATAGAGAAAAAAAGAAAAGAAAAAAATGCAAAAAAAAAAAAAAAACTCTTCCAACAAGGTTGTCCAAAAAAACATCGGGGAAAAAATGGAAAAGAAAAAAGAAAAGAGAAAATAATAAAAACAACAACAATACAACAACAACAACAACAACAACAATAATAATAATAATAATAATAATAATAATAACGGCTAGATCCCGTGGTGACTGGCCAAAATTTGGCAAGCCAGGTGGGCGAGGTGTGAGTGTTGGGGGTGTAGGGGTTCGGAGGTAAAAACTAGTTAAATAATAAATAAAACTAGTTATTCCACCCGTGTGATGCATGGGAAGCAACCATTAATTAAATACATAATAATGACCGAATAGTAAATCATTGCTAGAAAAAAAATAGGCAACATTAGCGAGGAAAAGAATGCAGCCTCAAAAGTTTAACTTCAGAAATTGTGGAAAACTTTTTTGTACTCAACATTTATTGTTGAATTTGTTGAGTTACCCTCCCACAAATCAACATTTTCAACCTAGAACACACCTTGGCACCCTAAAGATTGCAGCATTTAGTTGTTCATAACTAAACAATGTCCTTCTCAAAAGAAGTCTCACATACAAAATGAATTGTACTTGACTCTTATTGATAGTATTGGTCTAAGACACAATCGACGAAATAAAAGAAGTTCCAACATGGCTTTATAAAAACAAGCATTAGACATATATTCTACAAACCAAATCATTACAAATCTAAATATGATTTTAAAATTTTAAAAGTAAATTTTACTTGCATATAGCAAACATTATCTCATGCATAGTAGTTATGAATTTTTTTCTAAAAAATATATTTTAATAACATGTATATATTCATAGACATTTGCATGGATTAAAGTACTTGTTATGATTTTTGCAATTAAAAACTGGTTTACTTACATGTATTAGCTGCTTAAACTAAAGTCATGACTGAAAGTTTTATCAGAAACCAAAATAATTAACCGGACGTGTTTTTTTATCTTAATTTCAAAATTAGGTAATAATTCCAAATAGGCTTTCATTGACGGGAAAATCTATTGCTAAAGGTATAATTTCTGTAGGAAACGGCCTTTTCCGATGAAAAATAGGTTGTCAGAATTTCCGTCTGTAAAGCCCTGATCGGTAATACTTACTGACGGAAATTGGAATGCATCAGAAATTTCTGACGGATTTTTTTCGGTCGGAAATTTCTTACGAATTTTCGGTCCATTGGAAATTTCCGACGGACATCAAAAAAATAATAAATGAAAATAATATTTTCCAACCCGACCCGTGCAACAACACTAGCAATGCCTCAAACCAAATCTACGAAAAAAATAACTCCAAACTTCCCGTGCAATTTTCCAAGACAGATATACTTGATTAATAGACTTAGTAGCACAAGAAAAAAAGGCACTTAAATAGCATATTAATTCCCAATCCGGTCCTAATAACATCACCTATAAGGACTCATTGATGCCACAGCCTCCAAGCAAATACAACAACTTTTGGTGGGAGAGAACTATTCCAGAGATATTCATAAGACTTCTGCATAACTTTGTGCTCTCTAAGGAGATCAACACATGTAGAAATAGAAAACTCACCAATCGATGACACCAGAGCATATCAAGTCAAGTTGCTAATTTACTTGAATCAGTAGAATTTCGTTAGCTATCTCAATAGGCAGAACTTTTCTCAATTTTTCTTCATCCCCAATGTTTCTCCTATGAAACTAATGGATTGAGCTATTAGCAATCAATAGGTGAAATATGACTTTAGACAAATGAAACATTTGGGCAGCCCTTTTTAATATTGTAGTATTATCATCTTTTTATCTCTTGATCAAACATAAATAAATTTCAAGTCATTGCACTCTTTTACAGAGTTATATACAAAAATTACACGATTAAATACATAAAATAAAACCATTATTTCTCAAAATTACATAATAGGAAATTAATTTAGTAATAATGCATTTAAGCATAAACAGAAAACATATAAGATAGTAAGATGTTAGTTAGCAAAAGAGATGAAGATTTGGAAATGACCTTCGTCTAAAGGCGTCTATGAGTGTGGCTCACTTAAATCTACTATTGGGCTCTATTAAAAGTCTTGGCCCAAATTGGGTATTACCGTTAGTTCCTTACCCATGTTTTAAAGACATTGCCTTGTCTTTTGTTTCTTGGGTTTTGGCTCTATACAAAGGAAAAGAGAGGCTGTGAGTTGTGGGCGACTTTTTGGTGAAAATCCGTCAACTCTAGCGTGCCTCCGGTTGCCATTCCCCAAGGAGACGGTGCAATGACTCCGGTGCTTCATGTGTGGTCCGAAATCTGAGCTCAAAACACCAAAGAAGGAGAGGCATTTTGGAGCAAGTTCTTGAGTTATTTTTCACTACTTGGGAGATTATTTATGGCTTTGTTCTTGATAATATCTTGTCATAGGCTTAGTAATCTCAGCAAATGGTATCAGAGCTTTGGTAGGAGGGATCAAAGTGGTGAAAAACTCAAAAAATCTTATTGAAATCGAAGAAAACAGCATCGAACAGTTTTGAAAATTTTCAAAATTTCAGAATTTTGAAGCCTCGATTCCGGATGATCCAGACATCATTTCGAGAAACCAAGACCAGATCCATGATCCTCGCGGAGAGACGAAGCTACAGGTGGAGCGCGACTTTCCGGCAACACTCCGGCGCCGGTGCGTGAGGTGCACGAGCCATCTTCGGCGGCGCGTGTGGCAGTGCATGGCGGACTTTCCGGTGACGGTGTCAAAAGCAAGATTGTTGCCGACAGCGAGGCGAACCCTCTGGTGGTGGTGTAATTTTCCGGTGAACGGTTGAGGCAGTAGAGCTCCGGCAGTGAGTTTGAGGTGGTTTTCCAGCGAGCTATCGCATTGTCGCTGGTGGTGCACCGTTTCAGATGATACATTCTCAGGATTGCTTCATTTATCAAGTACCGAAGACCACAAAACACCGTTGTTCAACGGTGTTGGGTATTATCACACTAAACTATCCCTTTTTGGGAGATGACACGTCACATACTGTGGAGGGGGCAGGAGACATTGCCATTAGGATGCATGATGGTATAGTCAGACCTCTGTTGGGTGTCAGACATGTTCCCAAGATGGCTAGGAATCTCATTTCGATGACTGTTCTAGAGGATCAAGGCTATAAATTTGGAAATCACAGTGGTACCTTTAATGTTTCCAAGGGATCTCTTATAGTTATGAAAGGGCTGAAGAAGAATGGGTTGTATGTCCTTCAGGGTGAAGCCTTAGAGAGTGAAGAGTATGCTCTATCTTTGGATGTTGAGGATAGGTCAGATCTTTGGCATAGAAGGATGGGACACATTGAGGATAGAGGGCTGAAATGTCTTAGTGACCAGAAGTTGCTGGGGAAGAATAGTGTTACACCTATGAGCTTTTGTGATATGTGTGTTCCAGGAAAGTCACACAGAGTTAGCTTTGGGGTTGGTGAGCACTGCGCTAAGCACCCTCTTGATTACATTCATGCAGACTTGTGGGGACCAGAAAAACATCCCACATTTGGAGGAAACAGATTTTTTCTGTCCATTGTTGATGACCACTCGAGAAAAGTTTGGGTATATCTCCTTAAATCCAAATAAGAATCTTTCAGCAAATTCAAGTCTTGGCTTGCCTTCGTTGAGAACCAAATGGGTAGAAGTGTGAAAACTCTTAGGACTGACAATGGACTAGAGTTTTGCAACTTTGAATTTGATAAATTCTGCAAGGACAAGGGTATGAGGAAACATAGGACTGTGAGAAGTACCCCGCAGCAAAATAGGATAGTTGAAAGGATGAACAGGACCTTAATGGATAAGGTTAGATGCTTGTTGATTAGTTCAGGGTTGTCTAAAGGTTTTTGGGGTGAAGCCTTGTGTACTGCTGCCTATTTGATAAATAGGTCTCCTTCCAGTGCTGTTAACTTCAAGACTTCAGAGGAATTGTGGATTGGTAAGCCTCTAGATTTGTCACATCTCAGAGTGTTTGGTTGTGCAGCATTTGCACACCAAGTTGAGGGCAAGTTGGACCTTAAGGCCACTAAGTGTGTCATGTTGGGCTATCCAGTGGGAGTGAAGGGTTACAGATTGTGGGTTCTTGGTGAAAGGGGCATTAGAATTATTTACAGCAGAGATGCGGAGTTCAATGAACTTGAGATGCCATGCCTTAAGATCCCAAAGAAACAGACTGAGAAAGAGGAATCTTCTTCTGAAAATAAGATTGAATTTGAGGTGAAGCAATTGGATATTAATTTAGAGGGTAGGGAAACCAGTCTCAAGTTGAATCTGATCATGAAGCAGTTGATGAACAACCTGAAATTGAGCCTGAATCAGAAATTCTTGAAACTGTTGTCCCTGATGAAGAAATACCTGCAGGTACCAATTTAGTGGATTATCGATTGGTGTGGGACAGGGAAAGGAGACAAGTGAAGCCAAATCCGAATTACATCTCTGTGAATTTGATGGACTTTGTCTCAGCTTCAGGTGAAGCCATTGAGTTCGTTGAGCTTACATCATTTGAAGAGGCTGTCAACTGTAAGGACTCTGAAAAATGGAAGCAGGCTTCGAAGCAGGAATTCCAGTCTCAGAGCAAAAAGGAGACTTGGAAGTTGTTTGAAAAACCGAGGGATGAGAATGTAGTCCAGTGCAAGTGGATCTACAAGGTGAAAGAAGAAGTTGAACATAGTGATCCTGTGACGTACAAAGCTCGATTGGTGGCTAAGGAATTTGCTCAGAGAGAGGGGATTGACTATGATGAAGCTTTCTCCCCGGTTGTTAAGTGTGAGACTATTTGATTAGTCTTGGCCTTGCTTGTTGAGCTCAATTGGGAGTTAGAGCAATTAGGAGTGAGGGCTTCCGATCTCATGTAGAGGAAGTCATTTATTTGTCCCTGTCTCAAGAGTTTGAGGTGAAGGGGATGCGTGAAGTTGTGTGCTTGCTTAGAAAGTCCTTATATGCTTTGAAGCAAAGTCTTAGGCAATGGTATAGAAGACTTGATGCTTGTGTTCTCAAGATTAGTAAATTTGATGCATGTCTGTGTTACAATAACTGCAAAATTGGTTGTGAAATTTCTTTGTTATTGTATGTGAATGACATGTTATTTGCTAAATTTGTCAATATACCATTGGGTGCACGCATGACTTTATTTTCTACAGAATGTCCCAAAGTTGATGAAGTAAAGCAAGTAATGAGTAAGATTCCTTATGCTAATGCCATTGTTTATTTGATGTACTCAATGATAATCACTCTACATGTTCTTGCTTATGTGATTAATTTCCTAGGTATGTTCATGGCTAGTTTTGGTAAGTTTCATTGGAGTATTCTTGCATGGCTTTTAAGATGCCTAGGTGGGACATTTATGTGGGGGTTAGTGTTCAAAAAGAGAAGAAAGCATGAGCTTAGGGATTATGTAGATTTTGTCTTTGCAGGTGATAAAGATCAGAGGAAATCTACTACTTCTTACTTCTTCTCTTTGGGTGGTAATTGTATCACTTGGAAATCACAGTTACAATCTATTGTTACACTTTCCAGCACTGAAGCTGAGTATGTTGCACTCACTGAAGCTGTAAAAGAATGCATGTGGTTGAAAGGCCTATTGTGTGAACTTAACTTCTTGCGTGAAACTGCTATGATATTTACTGATAGTCAAAGTGCTTTGATGTTGTGTAAAAATCCAGTGTACCATGAGAGGTCTAAGCACATTGAGGTAAAGTATCATTTCATTAGAGAGAAGTTAGCTTCAGTTGAATTTAAACTACTCAAAATTGCAACTGATGATAATCCTGCAGATGTTGGAACAAAAGTACTTGCAGTTGGTAAGTTTAACAAGTGTTTATCAATTCTTGGAATTGATAATGGTTAATTGTTTTGCAGGTACTTGACTGGAAAGAGCGATGATGATTTATTAGGATCACATTGATACCTTTTTGGATAGCACTTGTAATCGGGGAACCCGGCAATGGATTGAAGTGATCCAAGGTGAAGATTTGTGAGTGTGGCTCACTTAAATCTGCTATTGGGCTCAATTGAAAGTCTCGGCCCAAATTGGATATTACCGTTAGTTCCTTACCCATGTTTTAAACACATTGCCTTGTGTGGCTCTATACAAAGGAAAAGAGAGGAGTGAGTTGTGGGTGACTTTCCAATGAAAATCCGTCAACTCTAGCGTGCCTCTGGTCTGCCATTCCCCAAGGAGACGGTGCAATGATTCCGGTGCTTCATGTGTGATCCAAACTCTGAGCTCAAAACACCAAAGAAGGAGAGGCATTTTAGCGCAAGCTCTTGAGTTATTTTTCACTACTTGGGAGATTATTTGTGGCTTGTTTTTGATAATATCTAGAATAGGCTTAGTAATCTCAACAGTGTCTAAAAGCCATCTGAAAGTTCCACATACTTTGGCAGAAAAGAAATCTATATACCTATTTGAGAATTGCCAGATGAACCGTAATAAAGATCTTCATTCCTTTATCTTTCTCTCGAATACCATCTAGCACCATTGTCATCTTCGAATGCTTATAAGAAAAAGGAAAAAAAATGTATTTCTTGAATCACAATACTCTAATTATACAATAATTCAAACAAATTAGAATAAATTAGAAAAAAGGACTGTTGCAAAAGTGTCTTAACTCACCATATTTTGCAAAAGACAATTCAATGCCGGCCTTCAACTTCTTGATGATTTATTTAGTTTTTGGATTTTGACGATAAGCCCAATACTAAAGCATGGGCCAATAGAAGACTAAAAAGCATAGGCAATCAAAAGCGCGATCCTTTGGGATTTCATGACGGACTTCAGGTACCAGAAGTGTTGAGAAGGGGAATAGGGTTAGAGTTGTCGAAATTGCCGTCAAGTTAGGATCTTTCCGCCTTTGAAACTGTAGCAAATGGAGGTAGAAGAGATCCCTATGACCCCTGATTTCTACATAAGAACAGAAGGACATCGATTTTCTTTACATCGGCTGAGTGTGTCGCAAGTCCAGCTAGGTGGTGGTATGTCTCTGACTGGAGTGCCACAAATCAGTTGGTCGATAGCACAATAGCAATCTAGAAACTTTACTAAATTGAAAATTGTTGTTCTGAAGATCTTCTATGTGAGATGGCATGAGGCAGCGACAATTGATCGGGGAAAAAAGTGGGAGGGGCCGTGGAAGTGGGAGAGGTGCATGTGATTGAGAAAAGAAATGCATGTGATTGAGAAAAGAAATGCATGGCCCTGTTTTCAATTTGTTTGTATTTCCAAAGAAAGTCTTCGTGCTACCACAGAAAGCCTTCCTGTGAAAACTAAAAGAAAGTAATCAACAACACTGTGATGCTTATCGAAAAAATAAAAAAAAAGGACAAAGAAAAGAGAAAAGAAAGGATGAGCTTCAGCAGGAAAATGGAAGTGAGACATTCTCAAGCTCAACAACTTTAAGGTTTTATAAATACTAGTGAAGCGTGCGTGCGTTGCACGCAAGTTGTCCGTCATTATACTTCTAGTTTGTGCAAAACTAGACAAACTAATGGTCTAAAATGTAAATTAAAATTTGTCCTTTAATTGGATTTAAAACCTATAAGTGGAGCTTGTAAGTAATATATAGAATTGGAAAAGCCAATGCGTTGAAAATCTAAAAACCCATCAGTGCATGTCTTATTGTCTACACAGGATAATGAACACAAATATTTACAAGCCATAAACCTTAAGAGTTATTCTTTTATTCAATACCATTCTTGGATGATGGCGAGGCTTCGTCGATTGTCTCTGTGGAAACCTTCCACATCTTCTTGCAATTGGAGCATTTACCATGCTCAACATCTTCTTACAATTGGAGCATTTTCAGGCCCAGTGACTTGATACATACCATGATTTGATGAGTTATAGCCTCCACGACACGCAATTCCAATGTCTTATCTACCTCCTTGAGTGACATCTGCATATGAGATAGAGAAGAAGATTAGAGCAATTAGACTAAAACCTGAACATTTTATTTCTTGCATAATAGTTATATTCTCAACCGATACAATAGAGATCTAAACTCTATGATAATAATAAAGAATGGAAGCAAACAATCCTTAAGCACATAGTTTCTCATAATCTTTTATTGTGATTTCAAAACTCCTAACCACAGAACACATTCAAATCCATCAACTTGTTTTAAAAATGTCATTAACTTCATTTGAAGTAGTACAATGTCAAGCAAAATACTTGAAGTTTATGCAAATATCTCAAGTGCCATCTTGATAATAAGTCACTATTTTCATTACTTGGCAGGACCCATCTAGAAAATGAATTTTAAAAATTCCAAAGTAATTATAAATTGCTGCTCCAGCGGAAATTGATAACCAAAGACATTGGCCCATCGAGTTCCCAGTCTTGTTAGCAAAAGGTATGGGAAAACAAAGCCCCTCCGAAGATGAAAATTTTGTCATGGGGCATCTATAATGATATCCTTCCCACCAACAGTCGATTATACAAAAAAGACAACTCTCAAGTGTGTGAGTTTTGATTTTTTGACGTAAGGAAGACGCAACAATTGTTGCTACACCGTGATTAATCAATTTCAAAAGGCAAATGGGCAGATACTAACAACAAAAACTTAGCTATGGAAAGCAATAGAAAGTTTTACTAGACTTTTACAAATTACAACTTAGCTATGCACTGTTTCATTATTCCCTTGCCTTTGAATGAGGGGTTTCTATCCCTTTTTGCTGTGTTCTGGAAGGAAAAAAAATAGAACTTTAGTTATTGCTAGTTTAGATATAGCAAATGATTGTATAATAAGATACTCACAGCTTCTAGTCGTTTACTAATCTCATCTGCACTTTCTCCTATTAATTCCTTGCGACATTTGTCCCACATTAGAAGCTCTAAAGGCCTTCGTACCTTCACAAACCTCAAGTAACAGACGGTACCTATTTTTCTTGTTAACTGAACCGCACTTTTCACATCTATAGCCATCCCCGGTCCTTGCAATTTTTCTGAGGCATTTTACACAGCTTGGGAAGCACCATCCATGCTCTTCTTTTATTGCTGAAATTGTACCAATAACCCATGCCCATTGCTCCTGTTTAAAAATAGGCAGGAAGTTTCATTAGTCCATTGTACGAAGCCTTTCATATGAATCAAATTTTAGCCTTAGCTTATAATAACATGACTAATTTCGGCACATCTTCTAGCTTGTTAATATTGTCAATGATGCTCTCAATTTCCTCTCTAACAGTTTTGTGTCAAATTGTGGAGGCTTGGCTGACTTAATATGAAATGTCACGATCCCCTTGTGGTAGACTGTGTAATAGGCAAAAATGTTAGGTTTTTGAAGAAATTGGTTATTATGTTTAATAAAACTGATGCTTTGCTAATAATAACTTAGTGAGAAAATCTGCTATTTCGGCCAAGTCTGCATTGGCCACAATTTTTGTGGCATAGGACGTATTTCATACTCCGACACCTATGAAAGGATACCGAAAACATGTTAAGACTGTAATTTGATAGCTTAAAATCACATAAAAAGAGGTGCAGTTTCGAGTGCTAACCTTTGAATTCATTGTTGCGACATAGTTGCAAAAGAACTACTAATGGCTGGCATTTTCCTGCATTTTCTATGTGATTCTGCATTTCCAGTGCATAGCTCTGCCATAGCGTGCATGGTAGATGGTTTCCACTGTCTCAATGTTTTTTTTTTTTTTGTTTAGTGAGCCTGAGGGTAGTGTGTAATGTTTCTATTCAGAGGGTACTGTACTGTAGGTCTTCTAAATGCATCTCCATACGTCTTGCACCACTTCTTGTAGTGTACAATCATGGTCTCTCATTGTTATCTCCCACGACAAGTCCGATTACATCTGCAAAATTATAGTTTGCTTATTAATGTGGCTGGCCATTTCAGCTATATTACAATAACAAAAAAATAAACGAAACGTTTTAAATCAAACCGAATAGGAGAGTTTTGTCGGAATGCTTTGAGTCTTGGATTTCATTAAAATAACTTAACTGGTAAATAGCGGATGGAAACCTAGAGTCAGTAGTTCTCCCAACGTATATCCTGTTTGAAAAATAAAGCTGGTAATTTTGTCCGTTGTTGGGTACAGTCCGTTATTTTCCGAGATTGATACGTTTTTTATTACATAGAGTTCGTTCTCCTCAATTTGGTCATTGAATTTTGCAACGCTTTTCCCTCTAGTGGTTGCCTGAATTCTGTTCCCCTGTTAGTGTAAGAACGTTAATCAATTAAGCTTGTTTAGCATGAACAATATTGACATACAAAATAAGATAACAAAAGTAAGCTTAAGAGGTGTACTATTTTGTCTATGAAAAGTAACTCTAAACTTGCTCCCATTCTGTCGCCTTTTGGGACACCCATTTTTGCCCGCAGCAGAGCTTCAAACGCCAGTCGAACCTATTGCGATTAATGTCCTTCAACAATGTGAAAATAGCAGGCATTTTTTTGGCGATTTGCAAGCTATTTTTTGCAGTCGGGATTATGTAACTTGGATAGAAAAATCGGTTGAGGTTTTCAACTAGGGTGTTGGCTTTAAATAGCCAGCTCCTTGGTTTGTTTCCCTATTTAAAAATTATTTCTTTGGCCTGAAAAAGTATGCATCTTGAGCCTTTCAATCTAATAAGAAAATTTGAGTACCTGGTGCTGTATTAAATGCAGGGTGGCTTTGCTAAAGAAACTGAAAGGCAGATATAATATGATTACCTGTACAGTTGGGCATTTAATGCCTGCTTATCTGGGTCATTCGTTCAAAATTTTCCCGCTTTCTTCCCACATGTTGGTTTTTCTTTTCTTTTTTTTTTTTTGTGAAGTATGCTTGCAGAGGAAATTATCATATTCAGACCACAAAAAAAAAATTATATATGATAGAGGTGAGCAGCTAATTTTAGGCGGGAAAGTCTCTGGTGATTCGCAAGCTATTTTTGGCAGTAGGGATTATGTAACTTGGATAGAAAAATCGGTGGAGGTTTTCAAATAGGGTGTTGGCTTTAAATAGCCAGCTCCTTGGGTTGTTTCCCTATTTTAAAATTATTTTTTTGGCCTGAAAAAGTATGCATCTTGAGCCTTTCAATCTAATAAGAAAATTTGAGTACCTGGTGCTGTATTAAATGCAAGGTGGCTTTGCTGAAGAAACTGAAAGGCAGATATAATATGATTACTTGCACAGTTGGGCATTTAATGCCTGCTTATCTGGGTCATTCGTTCAAAATTTTTCCGCTTTCTTCAGACCTGTTGGTTTCTCTTTTTCTTTTTCTTTTTTTGTTAAGTATGCTTGCAGAGGAAATTATCATATTCAGACCACCAAAAAAAAATTATATATGATAGAGGTGAGCAGCTAAGTTTAGGCGGGAGAGTCTCTAGCGATTCGCCAGCTGTTTTTTGCAGTAGGGATTATGTAACTTGGATTGAAAAATCAGTGGAGGTTTTCAAATAGGGTGTTGGCTTTAAATAGCCAGCTCCTTGCTTTGTTTCCCTATTTAATAATTATTTCTTTGGCCTGAAAAAGTATGCATCTTGAGCCTTTCAATCTAATAAGAAAATTTGAGTACTTGCTACTGTAATAAATGCAAGGTGGCTTTGCTCAAGGAACCGAAAGGCAGATATAATATGATTACCTGAACAGCTGGGCATTTAATGGTTGCTTATCTGGGTCATTCATTCAAAATTTTCCTGCTTTCTTCCCACCTGTTGGTTTTTCATTTTTTTTGTTAAGTATGCTGCCAATTGCAGAAGAAATTATCATATTCAAACCACAAAAAAAAAGTATATATGATAGAGGTAAGCAGCTAAGTTTAGGCAGGAGAGTTTTTGGCGATTTGCAAGCTGTTTTTTACAGTAGGGATTATGTAACTTGGATATAAAAAACGGTGGAGGTTTTCTACTAGGGTGTTGGCTTTAAATAGCCAGCTCCTTGCTTTGTTTCCCTGTTTAAAAATTATTTCTTTGGCCTGAAAAAGTATGCTTCTTGAGCCTTTCCATCTAATAAGAAAATTTTCAATCTAGCAGCTGTAATAAATGGAAGGTGGCATCGCTGAAGAAACCGCTCCATGAGCCTTTCAATCTGATAAGAAAATTTGAGTACTTGCTGCTGTAATAAATGCAAGGTGCCTTTGCTGAAGAAACTGAAAGGCAGATATAATATGATAACCTGTACAGTTGGGCATTTAATGCCTGCTTATCTGGGTTATTTGTTCAAAATTTTCCTGCTATCTTCCCGCCTCTGTTTTTTTTTTTTTTAAGTATGCTGCCAATTGTAGAGGAAATTATCATATTTCAGACCACAAAAAAAAAAAAATTATATATGATAGAGGTGAGCAGCTGAGTTTAGGTGGGAAAGTCTCTGTTGGGTCCCGCTGAAACTCAACTGCTTTAGTAGTTTATATAGATAGGTTGTTTACTCTATTTAAAGATTATTCCATTGTATTTTAGAGGAGTCTAGGGTTTGTACATTGAGTTTTTCAATTAATTGGTAGAGAAGAATTTCTTTTAATTATTTGTGGTCGTCGTACCCAGTGGATAGAACAACTCTTATAAAAAAATTATGCGACCAATTCTTTATGACGAGTAACTAATTTGTAGTTTGTTGAGTGATCTCAATGGGTCAAATTCAAAGGTCAAAATTTAAATCTGAGTTTTTAGCTTTATTGGGGTGATAATCATATTTTTTTTTTGGTGGTTCAAGTTCTAACCTGATGGGTTCACTTCAAGTTCTTTTTGGAATTGTGTTGTAATTTATACTTGCATTACCTATATGGATTTTGTCTCCTTTTGACAGTAGGTTTAGGGGCAAGAATTGTACAATGAAGTTGTTGATTCCATGGTCTACTTTATCCAAAACGTCCTTTCAACTTCTCCTTCTCTTGCTCTATTTGGGTGAACTTCAACCCTTAAATTCTTTCCTCCGGCCATTTGTTATCTTTACCCAGGCTACTGGACATCATTGACCTAGATTTCGTCTGCCTGTAATTACCTTATTTCACATCTCAACAATTTTAACGCCCCAACAATAAGTATTTAGCATACATACGATAATTAGGTTATTGGCACATACACGGCCGTTCTTGTCCAAGGAAACAGAAAGCAGAAGAAAAAACCGGAGAGGGGGCAAATGAGAAAAGATTCTTTGACATTAGGATATCTACAATGAAAAATATTAGATTGCAACAAAAAAATAATACATTTCATCTGTAACTTACCCAGGATTTTAACAATAACTAAAAATGGATATATACATAATTTAACAATGAAAGATTAATGAAGACGAAAGAATGCCATTAGAGGATTGTACACAAGTTGCTTAGCATTAACAGCAAAAACAAAGTCTGCATGAGCATAATCTTCCTTGTATTGCACAACAAGTTTATCGGGGTCGTGATCCTTGAGTTTCTCAAGCAAAGTTTGCACATCTTTAACGTCAGAAAGCATGTCCTTCCCTCCGTAGCTAAGGAATAATGGAAGATCATTTGGAATGCTCTCCATGTTGTATTCGGGAGGATTCGGCTGACCATAATATTTGTTGTTCTCCTCCGAACTTCCGTAATCATACATAGCTATGCTACCCCCTCTTATCACTGTTCAATTCAATAACTTGATCGTTAATCGTATAGATTTATTGTTATTTGCATTAACGGCCGGTTCCACAAATTGAAAGAACTTACTCTGAGCTAGATGGATCATGTTCTTGGTCGCAGTTGGCTGCTCATGATCCAAATATGACTTTGAAGTGTTAATGCAGCAATTGGGGCCTAAAGTTGAAGAAAAATTTTAAAATTTGATTAGCGTCTTTCATTTTGTGCGCTTGAAACCCTGCAGTAATACAAGTATATGGAAAAACATACCGGTAAATATAGCCATTAAATCGGTACAATTAATGCTTGGTGTCTTGCAGATATCATCCAAAAGTTTTGAAGCAGCCTCTCTGTTGAAGACAAAAATTCTTCTAGTTTTCAATTTCCATATGGAATATTTAAGATAATAAGTAATTATTATGTATATATTATATACCCTCCGAGAGAAAATTCTTTGAGCCCCAACCAATATAAATCCTGTCATATATAGATGAAGTAATTAGAATTTTGATTAAATTCCTCAATTGATTTCTAACAAATTGAAGGAAAGTCAGACCAAAGTCAGACCAAGGGTGATAGCCCCAATGGTAAGGAGCAGTCTTTACCAGGACGAGATCCTAGGTTTGAGTCTATACCGTCCCTGAAGTTCCTCCAATTTGTGTAAAAATAAAATAAAATAAATTTATAAAAAAAGTCAAGGGAAAGTCAAGCCTAATAGTGAAATTATTACTTACTTCAGCTATGAATGCATCAGCAGTAGCTCTAGCAAGTGGCGACGGCATCTGACCCAAATAAGCGATGGGGCTAAGCAAAGCAGCTGATCTTATCATGTTCAGTACCTCCTTTTGTGCGAATGCACCCAAAGCCATTAGTGTCCCCTAAGCATCATCCAGTAGCCAACATAACACATTGAGGGTAGTCGAATCGAAAAATAAAAAAATCATTTATATAATCACTAATTTTTTAAAATATTAGACAAAACCATAAAGTTCATTATAAAAATTGTTCAACTAATCAAAGATTTTTTTACTTTAAATTTCTGTATTATGTATTCCTTATAGGCCTAAAGAAAGAGTACAAATGGGAATAAGGGATTGTGTAGGTCGGCTCTTTAGTCTTGGCTTTGGTTCCCACTAACCCTAATTATCTTACCCTAGCCCAACAGTGTAAAAATTATTACATATATATATTTTTAACTTTCTTTAAGGCTCAGCGAAAATTTGGGCTGTGCCATGGACCACCACTGGCATCATCTGAGCAGGGCATGTAATTAACAGCCAACATACAAAGACTCAATGGTTACTCTATTTCACAAGTCGTAATTATAATTTGTTACGAGTAATAATGTACCAAGGAGTGGCCAACATAGTGCAGCTTCTGGCCAGTTTGATCATAAACATACTGGGAAAATGCAGGAAGATCATAAGCAACTAATTCATCCCATGACCAGTTCCAGAAGGCCTGCATTTCAAGATCAAAATTAATCAAGAATGCTATTAGTTGACCCAAATATATATAATTATAGCTGAAAAGTTATTGAGAAAATAAAAATAAATATTCACTTGATCGTTGGGATCGAGTGATGTATGCCCTTGGCTCTGGTTTGTCCCTCGAGTATTCCCAAGCCATACATCGTAACCATTATCGGCCAAAATGAACGCTAAAGATTCGGCCGGAGAATTCAATAGCCATGTACTAGCATCCTATCTCACAGTAACAAACAAATACCAATTGTCATGTTAAATAACAGAAGAAAACGTATTATAATGCTAGTATTCCAGATAATAGTAGTAGTAATAGTAGTAGTAATAATAATAATAATAATATCTAGGATAGTTCACATATAATATTACTTGATCCAGCAAATGCTATAGCACAAATATATGTAAATATGTGCCAAAAAGTAAAAATATAGGCTAATAACAATAATAAAAAGAAAGAAAATAAAAAGGGGAAGGAGAAAAAAGAGAAACCATCATCAGTCCATGCTGTAGGAGAACGGGTTGGTTGAGTCCCATTTTACTGCCAGACCGTCCCTTTGGAATTCTCTGCATGCCAAGTATGTAACCGTCTTTTGTTGTCACCTGAGAATTAGACATGGAAGGAAATAATTAAGTGACTAAATAGAAATGATTTTTTCAAAATAAATTCTGATTTGTTTTTTTAAAAATGGATTGTCACTTAAACACATTTTCAAGTAAGTATACATTTAATCATTAATATAATTTTGCACCTAAATTTTTTCGTTACATTCTAAGTAAACATTCTCCTAAAAATCATTTTTCACAAAATCATTTCTATGCAGTCCCTATACAAAAATATATCTAGATTTTAGCTAGCATGTTTCCATTTATTTACTTACTATCTTTGTCCCATGTAGATAACCAATTTTTATTTTCACAAAGATTAAGAAAAATCGATTAATACATTGAAAAAGTAAATTTAGGAAAATTTTTCTACTATACCCTTTCATTTATTAATTATATTCGATTTTCACAAAACTATTTTGTTGATAACATTGAATTTTAAATTGGGGTATATAATAAAACTAATATTTCAACTACATTTTTAAAGGAAAAATGACCTATATTTTGAGACAAATGAAAATGGAATATGAGATAGAATTGTAGTAGTTTTTTAATTTAATCTTTATCAAAGAAAATACGTACTTTATGCTCTTCGCAGATGTAGCCTTGTGTCTCAACCATTGACTTGCATATACCATCTAGTCTCCTGAGTGCCTCAAGAGGAGTCGAAAATTTTGTTCTTGCTCCGACTGTCATTGCTACGTAAAATATTACTAAGCAAACCAAAAATTTTATTGCGTTTCCCATTCTTTTTCTCTAAATTATATTCACCTTATGTCATGATTTTTATAAGTTGCCCCAATTTATAATGGTCCAAATGCGAGGGTGAGCAACGAATGACAAATAAGTTAATAAAGTTTTCAAGTAGAGAGACTTCGTTGCTACTACGATTTTTATATTATTATTATATCCACTTGATGTTATGTTTTTGTTTTTTTTAATAATATGATAATGTTTGTTCATAAGAGAAATGTTCAAGCACCAGACATCTGTTGTGGTAATGATATCAGATTGTAACATATGATAAAATATCAGTTGCTGATATGGGTATATGAATACTACCTAGCAAAAATCATACTTGTAACTGGTATTATGTTATATTGTCTGTCTAGTGTCGCAATAACAATATCACACATCTAGTGTTTGATCAAAATCAGTGTTCGCATGGTCCAATTGGACCACTTATTTGTTCATTCAAATGAGACAAATTTTGGCATGTGTTAAAATTTTCTAATGACGGTTTGGTACCAATTATTATAAATTGATTACTTAATTAAACGTATCAATTATAATTAAAATATTTTAATCACTCAATATCATTTTATTGAATATTTTTCTTCAAAAAAAGGTCAACAATTAAGACTACGATTATTTTACTCGCAATTATCGACATTTGAAGGCAAATATAATAATGAAATGATGTCACTCTTACAAAATTTAACATATAGCTGATGTATTTATTTAAACAATTATAACCTATTACCAAGTCGACCAAAAATTAAAGAATAAATAAATAAAATAAAATTAGCAAGTAGACAAAATAATGGAAAGAATAGTTCAAACTGTAGCATCTGTTAAGAGTCAAGAATCCATAGACCCCAATTATGGCTTCAAGATCTTCGTTCCATGAAATTTAACAATAAATATAGAATAAAGTTGAGAAAAAAGATTTAACTTTCATACACCTTTTTTTCCAACCACTTTCTACAACCATTTTAGATATCTGAAATATCACCATCATCAATGTACAAAATATGGAATATTATAAGATTCCACCTTTGTCTCTACTTATTAATTGCTTTTTTGCTCAATTTGTGCTCAACTTAGACGGTAACTATGTCATCATAATTGCATAATATCATATCATAATATAATGTGCCCTAAATCAAGCTGCATTTGTTAATTAATTTATTGTGTCAATTTTTGATTTTTTGATAATGTGTCTTGATAAAGTTGCATTCGTCAATTAATTTATTGTGATATATATATATATATAAATATATTGGGTTTTCAATAACATAACTATTTTGTCTTTAAAAATTATTATTTATACTTCAAAAAAATTTATGGCTATTCTTTTATGTTTACAATAACATAACTGTTTATGTACCCATCTTTTTTTTTTTTTTTGAAGGGTAAAATCATATCTCATTGATAGTAAAATAGTTCGCTGTATCAAATTGAAGAGCCTCTTGAAGCCACAAAGGAGCTTCGAATAAACTATTAGAGCTTTGAATATCTAATGGCCCTTTAGCTAATATATGAGCAACCTCATTACTGCCTCTAAGAATAAACTATGCATTTATGGTATTGAAATGGTTACCCAAGTTTTTGCACTCTTAAATAATCAATCCAAACTCAGATTGATCCATTTCATGACTATTAAGCGCATCCACAATGCTCTTTGCATCACGTTGAAGAAATACTTCAAACTTTTCCAATGAGAGCAGCCAAGACAATGCTTCCTTTAAACCTAGAGCTTCTGCCTCTCTAGCCCCAAGAATTCACCTCTATCGTTAAGCATAACCATGCCCAGTGCTGCCCGATTGTCTCGATTAAAGGCTACATCAACATTGAACAATATCGTCCCTGCTGGAAGCCGCTATCTCTGAAAGTTAAGATTTCCAAGCGGGGAGCTTTGGTGTGTGTCTTGTCAAGCAGCCAGCCATTCCTCAAGAGCACCCAATCCTTGCCTTGGACGTTGCTTTCGTTGTGACATGTTTCTTGTGCACAATTTAGAATTACATTGTCTCCAGATGCTCCAAGCACTAGATACTCGTTTCTGCCCAATTGTAGGAGATGAATTAGCTAGCATATCAAAGAACCACTCTTTGAAAGACAGATCCAAAATTGTGCCAACCAGGAGGTGAGCTGCCAACCAAGTATCACGAGCAAAAGGACAATTAAAAAAGCTGTGAAGATTAGTTTCCTCCATCTAGTCACAAACCACACAAGAAGTGTCGAGTGGAATTCCTCGTTGCTGAAGTTTTGCTCTAGTCAGAAGCAATCTCGACAAGCTCTCCAAACAAAAACCTTCATCTTAGAAGGCAAATTTAATTTCCAAATTTTGTTCCAATCTCCTTGAACTCGAAATATCTTATCATCTTCGACAAGTTTTAAAGCTACACGGTATCTCGACTTGACTAAGTAAAACCTCGTCGTACTATAATTCCAAATAAGCTTATCAGGTACTGGTGAAGTAGATAAAGGAATTTTGCTAACTCTCTCTGTGTCATTCCTTGTGAATATTCCATTTAGAGATTCCATGTCACATTCTCTTTTATCCCCTGCAGTCAAGTCACTAACCAATAGATTTTCCAATTCGGGTGGCTCTCTACTCTCCGGTCGAAGAAGATGGCAATCTTGTATCCAAGGGTCTCTCCATGCATGAATGTTGCGCTCGTCACCCACTCTATCTACATCCTTCCAATAAAACCTGCTGAGAAAGCCAAATGCCCATCGATGTATAACTAGGATTGTATCCTAGTTTCGACTCCAAAAAATCCTTCCTTGGAAAATATCTAGTTTTGAAAACCTTACAAACAAAAGCATTAGGATCATATAATAACTTCCAACCCAGTTTCCCAAGCATGGTCGCATTGAAAGCATGCTAATTTCGAAAATCCATTCCTCCAAACTGCTTTCTAACACATAATCTTTTCCAACTATACCAATGCATACCCTTACCTGCATTAGATTTCGAACCCCACCAGAATGAGTTCATCATTCTTTGAAGCTCATCACATAATGTAGTACGAATCAGAAAAGTGGACATACTATAGGAAGGTATGGCTTGAGCAACACTTTTGATCAATATATCCTTCCCGCCTTCGAGAGTAATTTTCCTTGCCAACCTTGTACTTTCCTCCAATCCGTGAGTTTGTGAAGACAAGTACTCAGTCGTAAAATAAGATCAGCTTTGTGGTCAAGATAGCTTCACTGTCAATCCTCAAACTCATCTTCTTAAATCCAGCAGTTTTTGAATCGAATCCTCTGAGTTCATCTGACAATAGGCACTGGTTTAGAGTTGACCAGAATTGGAGAATGATTTGAGACCGCCGACATCAAGTTGAAAAGTTTAGCTTCAGGAAATAAGTTGAGCCAAATCTCGGAGACTAAAGCACGGTCAAGCCTCGCTTCAACCTAATGGCCTGTGCCTCATCCCTTTTCTCATGTAAAATTATAACCAACGAGAGGTAAATCCACCAAGAAGCAGTCAGAAACTACCTCTCTAAACTCACGCAATAAATGGTTAGGGCATTTGACTATTCCTCCTTTATCTTCCATGTAAAGCATACCATTAAAATCCCCTATACAACACCATGGAAGGTTAGATGCATTGTGAAGATGTCGAAGAAGTGCCCAAGATTCCATCCTATGACTACTCTCTGGCGTACCATAAAATCTAGTCAATCTCCAATAGCCTCGTGATGCATCAATAATATTCATGTCGATATAATTCTTCGAAAAACTAACAATATTGCAGTCATTATTATTTTGCCAAATCGCAGCTAATCCTCCACTTCTACCTTCTCTATCAACGACAAAATAACCTTCAAATTTAAATTTTGTTCAAATTTTCATCAATCTTATTTTTGTGTACAATGGTCTTAGAAAGGAAAATAACATGCGGCATGTGAGACTTAACATGCTCGCAAAGTGTAGCAACTGCACGAAGGTTGCCAAGCCCTCTATAGTTCTAGCTAAGAACAATCATGGCTCCCAGTAGGCCCGAGTCACAAAGCCTCTTGTTAGAGAGTTTTTTGGTTGGTCACAGCGTTGATTTCCTCTATTCCCAATTTGGGCCTTTGTCGCAGTGGTGCGTCTTCTTTTCCATTCATTACTAACTTCTAGCCCATTCTTCTCTTCCGCAATTGGATCATTGATATCGAAGCCCATGTTTTGTGAGCCCAAATTCAATCCAAACATACATCTTTGGCCTTCCCCATAATTGGCAAAATAAGCGTCAACTTGTTTTCCTTTATTAATTGATGCCTAATTGGAGGGATTATGATATGATTTCAAATTATTGAAATTTGATGAATTTTGGTGCTGGAATCCCTTTGATGGATATTTTCCAAATTTAGTTGCTTCCTCTAAATTCTCCTCCCTCAGCCACCGTTCACGACCGGAAGAATCTACAACACGCTGGGTTGGAGGTTTTAGCCATATTCCCCATTCTCTAGATAGTTTATCATCTGGAGAATTAAAATACTTTTTACAAAATTTCTCAGACTACCCTAGCAGTCCACAGATAATCAAAACGTCATAAGACCCTCATACTTAAATTTCACAAAAGTCTTGTCACCTTGAGGTTTTTGAATCTTTTTCCACCGTTTTAGTGGAAAACAAGTATCAACAAAAACTTTGATTCGCATATAATTTTGCCAGACTTCAACATTGTTATTTGGATCATATTCTAAGAACATGCCAAGAAATTTCCCCACGTTCTTTGCCATAAATCCAATGGGGAGTTCATGAACTTGAATCCAGAATGGAACAAAGTGTAAAGGAATTTGGGTGGGAAACTCTCCTGTTTGCAAGTGCTGCAACACAAGCAAGTGATTGTCAAACATCCAAAGACCATCATTCATAACCATTTGCAAATCAAACTCATGATAGAACTGGAACAAAAATAATTGTTGTTTAATAGCTTTGACACTCATCCCTTTTCCTGGTCACCAAAGGCTAGCCAACCATGATTTCATCGCATTAAAGTTGATCGATCTGTCATTTAAGAAACACCGATGAGGCACAGTTCCGACCCCTTATCACCATTGGCGCTTAATACTTCATTCATATCAAGTTCATCATCCTCATCGTGTGATATTGCCATCCATGTAAAACGGTCCTCCACACTTTCTGCCATAATCACAAAGAAAATATTGAAAGAGAAAATGATAAAATAAAAGTGAAAAACTGTCTACCACAGAGGGAGACCTAGGCTTTCCATTATTAAAGAGAAAAACACAAGTACAACAATTTTATTTCATGGAAACTAAATGAAAATATAACTTATTAATTAGTTTCGAACGAATTTGTTTTCAGTTTAATTGTAGTCAATCAGTTTTAAAAATGACATTTAATGATGCATATATATATGACAAGTAAATTGGCATATTAAATGCAGTCAACCAGTTTTTTTTGTTAATTATTTTTTAGTCACTTAATTAGATTTGTATTTATTTTATTTTTTCTCGATTTGCAATTGCAATTGATACATAGTAGTAAAAAAAAAAAAATTACAATTCAAGTCACTATTTTCCAATGAAACATGTTCCATTTCCTTAAAATTTAAGGGGTTAACTGCAAAAATAGTTCTGTGTGTGCGCCTTTTTTTAACCATTTACAAAAAGCTACAATTAATATCTGTTTTGGAATTAATAATTTTATTTGGGAAGCATGTCCTAGTGTTGCCTTGGAATACAACAAATGGTACTGCTTTTTCTTTTTTTTTTTTTAATTCCACGGCTGATTTACAGCCTTTATTTTTTTCATAATAAAATTTACAGTTAATTTTGTAAACTTTAGAATTTTTTGAAAACTATTTTTGTCTTTGTTTTTGAAAACTAGTGAAAATACCCTTATTAATTAGTTTTCAGCTCAATTTGTTCTCAACTTAGAGAGAGAATTCTCACAATACATTCGTTTAATCCCGAACACGATTCCTGGTCAACGTAATCTGATCTAACTTCCACATTGTACCTCGCTTCTGAAAGAAACCCTAATCCACCCTCACCGCCATGTAAACACATTTCTGACTTGGGTCCACGTCCGAACCCAGCGTCAACAATTAGTGCTAGAGGAAGGGCCTCGCTTTTTTACGAGTAAGATCCAGACTAGCTTCTCAAATCACTCAAACTCTTACAAAAAGGATGGTGTGGAATCGCATCACCACAAGTAACCACAACAAAAGTTACCTAGTTCCTTCTGAGTAGTAGCACGGAACAGGTAAAGGTAACCAGCACGCACAGGTCAACCCCGAGCTTGGAGCTCTTCAAGCCCAGTCATAGTTCCTACGCTGAAAGATGGGGAGGCTGAGATAGCAACAACCGCCACCACCGGCCCAAGATCCTAGACGCCGGAAAGATGAGGCCGAATCAGCCCAATGTATGGGAGACCTAAGGAGAACCCAGGCACTAGGAATCTACCCAGCCAGGACACTACATCTTGCTTCCTATCATAGCAGTATGGGGGAGAACTACCTCACTGGCCCCCATGTAGGCAACATGAGACCTGTAAAGTGTTTTGGATAGATTTCGACCAGATAGACATAACCGACGGGAAGAGAATGTGCTCCTTCAACACTAAACGACAAAGAAGCTGAGGGTGAAATAGAACGGCTCCGAAAAAGGATAGCCGAGTTGGAAAGTCAGAAACATGGAATATACTCGCACAGGGAAGTTTCAGCCTCGTCACCCTTTTGGGCATGGGTGCAAGCTTACCCTAACGAAGAAAAGGTAAAGACCCTAAACATCGCAGTATATAACTGGACCACTGACCCGGTAATGTACATCTACAAGTTCACAGTGTGGATGGAGCTACATGGGGTCAAACCGGCCATAATGTGTAGGGCATTCCCGACTACGCTTGGTGATCGAGCAGACCGCTAGTTTCGAGTACTTCCCATAGAGTCAATTAACTCATAGTCAGATTTATCATCTCTGGTCATGGCAACTTTTATGGGATTAAACGTCCGGATGAATCCAAAGGAAGCATTGTCAGCTATTAAACAAGGAAAGGATGAAAATTTGAAGGATTACCTAGCTCAATTCAATAAACAAGTCATGGACACTGATCACATTTCTGACGATGCCATCTTATTTGTGGCAACTTCAGGGTTTGGTGGCAACTTAAGGGCTGTTATGCAATTCATGGTTTTGGTGGTCCGTTCATAAGGATGGTCCAAACATATATCACAATCTCTTGAGAAGACCAGAACAGTATGCTACAGCTGAGGAAGCCAATGCCGCCATGCTGGATGACAGGGTTGATAAGGGATTTGAAAAGAAAAACCACAACCGAAAGTCTTTTAACCATAATGGGAATCAAAACAGGAGGGTTGAAAAGCGAGTCGCCGATTGTTTCAGACCATATCAGCCAAAGCCAAAGCCTCTGGCCATAACCTACATGCTAAACACCATGCTTGAGCTGATCCTCATGTCATCCTGAGATAAACAAGAGCTACCAAGTCCTAGGCCTGTCCAGAAAAATCTGTTATATCTGTTATAGCTCAACTCTTCCGATCTCAAGGACCACCAATTGATTGGGCATAAGATAGATGACTATCATGATTTATAGCATGAGAAACACCTTATATACAGGAGTATGTGGAAATACCAGGGCACCAGGTCAATATAGGATCATCTTGTGTAACATGCTCCCTAACAGAATATTCTACAACTGCCCGCAGCTGATATTCATGTATTGATTAGTCAGAATCAAACCATTAACGGCTCGTGAAACCAAAGTCGTTGCCTAGTCAGAGAATCTTGTACTAGCTATTAGTTGGCCACACTTGGCATGACTCTAAAAGAGATAGTGAGAGAATCCTTTAGGTTCACAGAGGTGGATGCAGAAGGTGTCATACATCTCCACGATGATGCCCTAGTTATTAGAATGCCACTATCAGGGGTCTGGATCCACCGAACCTTGGTCAACAATGGGAGTGCACTAAATGTCTTATTCTGGAAAACCTACCAGCACATGGGCCTTGACGAGTGCCATATGCGGTCATATCGGGGAACGATCTAGGGCTTCACAGGTCAATGCGTAACTCCCTAGGGTTAGGTAATAAAATAGCCATAAAAAATATGAGCAACAACACATAGAATAATAGAAACATCGATAAATCTAAATTGATGAGTTGGAATGTGCAAAGGAGTCAGGCAGTGTAAAGACCTTTCCGAAAGGACAAACACCAATAAACTATAGCTCAAACTACAACTTAATGACTAAGCAGAAATTCAAATTAAAAAGCAAATAACATAAGATTTCATTCTTCCTTCTCCTGTTTGATTATCCACTAAATCTTATTCTCAGACATCTGTGAAGAAGCACATCCAGTGTCCATCGAAGCATCATCCTTTATGCACCTTGTCAATGGCGCAGAATAAGTTGTTGTGACTTAACTATCAATGAATGAGATCGGAAGAGCAGAAAACATCTTTTTTTTTTCATACGTGCAGAAAACATCATTTAATTTAACATACTATTGTAATTTAAACTAACCATGTAATAAAAGTTTTTTTTGTCTTTCAAGGTTTTTAAACAACATTGGATCCATCAATTGGTGTCTTTGCAAGTATTATCTCCAAGTTAGAGTTGGAGTCATCTATTATATTCTTAGGGAATAAGAATATTAAAGTACAGAGTTAGCATAACGTAGTGCAAAATGATAATAGAAATATATAGAATTAACAAGACCAACTAGCCTCATTCTTCAAATCCTCACTTCCTAAATGCTATCCGGTAAGAGAATTTTCATCATAAAATACATCGACAAAATATGACTTGTTATCATCATCCTCACTTGAAACCTTTATTTGTATCTTGAACAAAAATCTTTTATTTACCTAGGACTGAATTTGAGATGGACAACCAGAATTCCCAGAAGAAGCCCAATAATATTGGAAATTAAATTATAAACAAGCCAAAAAATATAACATGTAAAGGAGAATTTATTAGGCAAATGTACACACTTGCTGCTTACAAAGTTGATCAACTGTCTCGCCAATAAGTTGGTTGCAAACCCGGTTCCACACCATGACCTCAAGCTCGTTTAATTTGTCCTACAAGCTAAGTCTTATCATGTATCGATAAGTTCCCTTTGGCTTGGCTTCTTGACACCCATTATTGATATCATTTGCATCCTTCCTAGTTAACTTCTTATCACACCCCGTCCTTACGACAATTGTAGTAGGTGCAAGATGATATCTTGAGGTAAGTCACAATTAAGTTCCATCTTTCCTAGTTAGGTTGTTCACTTTCAGCCACAATTTCCCCTCAATAGCATTACTATAAAATAACCGGACCACTAGTTCACTAACATCAGTTTTTGAGTTTAAGAACCTTTTCCATTTATGTTTTGCAAAATATTCTAAATACTTATAAGGAAAATTTTCAAATAACGCATAATTAGCTATACGACTAGGGACTACCTTCCTTTCCTTCATCTTATCATTATATCTAGCCTTAGTTTTAACATCATAAAAATGAAAATTTGGATAGACATCATCATTCTTATTTCCCAAACGTTCATTTTTAGCATTATTTCTACCGCTACTAGCCTCTGGAATCTGAGAACTCACCCAACCAGCATCCAAACAACCCCTCTTTGTGTTTTTCCTAGCCTCATCCTCCGTTGGAAACTACTGGACGGCCTCACTTTTACCAAATTCAGCGTCAGAAGTCTTAGTCTTTCCACGAATAATAGTTGCACAGGTCTTCTTGGTTTCTTTTCTAGCCTGGCTTTTGCGGGCTGGACGTTTTAGAGTATGAATAGGAAGTTCGTTCTCTGAATTCTACTCCATAGATTCGACATTGCTGGTCCCAACATCATTTGAACCCCTACCATTCTTTGTAAAATATAAATTTGGGCTAATTGAACAAATTCCTTGTTGGATTGAAGACTAAGGACTCAAGAAAACAAAGAGTTACCTGAAAATTTCGCCGGAGAACCTTTAATTTCACTAGAAAAAGTTGGCTGAAATTGACCTCAAAGAGAACAGAGTATACTGGGAAAGATAGGAAGAGAAAGAGACATCTGCTTTTTCTCCTTTTCTTAGAGAAGAACGTCTGATTTTTTATTATTATTTATTTATATATATATATATTTCCTTTTTCTTGAGAAACATTTATTTGTATTGGAAAGAAATACATAACAGAATTTCATTTACTTAAGGACACTTTTGAGAATAAACAAACAGCTCAATTCTGATAACTAAAAAGTATAAAATGTCTTATTAAAGTTCCCAAAACTTAATATGAGAAGTAATAAAATAAGTTAATTTGAAAACTAAAATCATAAAGTTGAACGTTAAATTTCCACAAAACTAAATTAAATCTCGGATTTTTTTGGTCAATAGTAGCTTGTCATAATGAATAAATTCAATGAACCTTCGAGATTATAATGTTTAAGGTTTAGTTTAAAAAATGGGTAGAGCTTTATATTGAAGTTGACTCGATGTTGATCAAGACTTACTCGATTAGCGATAAAATATAAAGCTTTGCATAATAATAGTGGACAATTACAAATGAACATTATAATTTTAGTTCTAAAATAATAATAATTAATAAACTGATTTTGGTGAATAGGTCAAAGATGAAAGAAAACACTACTACAGCTTCTCTAGATCATCTCGGTTAGCTTGTTAGAGTGCAAGCTTGTCAAATTAGTCAATTGATTAATCATAACAACAACAACAACAACAATCACGGATCAAATGATGAAACAAGTCAAGAAAGAAGAGAGAATTGGATATGCACTATGGAACAGATGTTCACTTATGCTCATATTCCAGAGTCAGAAAAAATAAATTGTGCAACGTTGATATGAAGGGGCAGTGCTGGTTATTGGTAGGATACCCACGTTAGTTTAGGTAAGACAGAATATACACCTTGGGAAGAATTCCACCAAAACTTTCGGGACAATTACTTTTCTTCAACAGCAAGAAATCAAAAATTAAATGAATTCATCATGCTCTGCCAAGGTTCTATGTCAGTCACTGATTATATCAAATGGCTTCGCAAGCATGACCTTATCAGAAGTAGTGGATCGAGCTTTAATTGCGGTGCAAGCTGAAGCAAAAATATTAAAGGCAAGAGAAGTAAGAATTTTGAACTTCAAAACTCTAGCTCAAACTGAAATTGGAACTCTGGCAAGAAAAAAATGGAACAACAATAACAACAAACGACCCTTTGGAAATAGCTCTAAAAACTAACTTGCTACAAAGAAACCAAACTGGAATCCTGGATCTAAAGATAGAACTACTTCATCCTGCTCTAGTTGTAGGAAAAGGCATGAAGGTCCAAGCCGTTGGAAGACATGACAATGTTATGGTTGTGGAAAAATGGGTTATAGGGTCAGAGACTGTCTAGAAGCAAAGAAAACTTTGAATACTCAATCTGCAAGAGTACTTGCAATGGTTGAGTCCAAAGGTCACAATGATAGTGATGTGATAGAATATACAATTTATTTTCAAAATACATCTGCTTATGGACTATTTGATTCGGGAGCTACTCACTGCTTTTGTATCGTCAAACTATGCTCGAAGTTTGGGTTTTCCATTTACTTCCTTGCCTAGTACTTTAGAGGTAATGATTGCTTCAGGAGCCATCCCAAACGAAACATTTTACTTCAAATCTTGATTGAAGTAAAAGACATTGATTATACTGGGTCAGTGGCAGACTTAATTATACTGGATATCAAGGACTTTGATATTATCCTCGGAATGGATTGACCAACTAAACATGAAGTTCTAATTGATTGCAAATCTAGAACCCCTGAAATTCCCAAGAAAGGAGCCTATTTCTTTTCCTAAATAAACAAGAACCTCTAGAATGATTCCCAGCCATAAAAACCATGAAATTAGTAAATCAAGGATGTTAGCTTATTGGATAAGCCTACATAGAATGAAAACCAACACCCTAACCACTATCTCCTCTGTACCCATTGTCAATGAGTTTCAAGATGTTTTCCGCGAAGAACTGCCTAGATTACCCCCGGATAGAGAGATCGAATTTAGTATTGAAGTAATTCCAGGTACTTAGCTTGTACCCAATGTGGCACTTGCTGATTTAAAAGATCTAAAGACCGAACTAGATGAATTTTCGAGTAAGGGCTTTATTAGACCTAGCACTTCACCTTAGTGTGCACTGGTACCTTTTGTAAAGAAAAAAGATGGATCAATGTGATTATGCATCAATTATCGAGAACTAAACAAGGTCACAATTAAGAATAAGTATCCTCTTCCTAGAATTGATGATCTATTAGATCAACTCTAAGGATCTGCAGTCTTTTCGAAGATTGACCTCTGATCAGGTTATCATCAACTGAAAATAAGAAAAGAAGACATTCCCAAATCAGCTTTTAGCACTCGACATGGACACTGAGTTTTTAGTTATGCTATCTGGGCTAACTAATGCTCCAACAGCTTTCATTGATATGATGAATCAAGTATTCAAGGATTTTTTGGATAAATTCATTATCATCTTTATTGATGATATTCTCATTTATTCCAAGTCCCGGGAAGAACATGAGCAGCACTTGTGTATTGTTTTTTAGATTCTACGAAAGAATCAATTATATGCTAAGTTCTGCAAAAATGAATTCTGGTTGAAACAAGTCACATTTTTAGGCCATGTTGTGACTAAAGATGGAATATTAGTTGATCCCAGTGAAATTGAAGCTGTACCTAATTGGTCGTCACCAAGAACTCTGACATAAGTAAGAAGTTTTCTTGGATTGGTGGGATACTATAGAAAATTTATTAATGATTTCTCTAAAATTGCCACACCACTTACTAAGTTAACCCGTAACAATGTGCCATTTAAATGGACAGAGGAATGCAACAAGAGTTTCCAAGAGTTAAGAACCCGACTTACTACAACTTCGATTTTGACCATTCCTCAAGGAATATATGGCTTCACTATATATAGTGATGCATCTAAACAGGGGCAGGATGCGTTTTGATGCAAAATGGCGAAGTCATCGCCTATGCCTCGTGCCAATTAAGGCTATCTGAGAAAAATTATCCTACTCATGATCTAGAACTAGCAGCCATTTTTTTTTGCTCTTAAGATTTGGCGACATTACTTATTTGGGGCAAAGTGTGAAATATATACAGACCATAAAAGTTTAAAGTATTTCTTTACACGAAAAGATCTCAACATGTCGCAGCAAAGATGGCTAGAGCTGGTAAAGGTCTATGACTGCTCTATCAATTACCATCCAGGAAAAGCCAATATAGTGGAAGATGCTTTGAGCAGGAAGATTTCAACTAAAAAGAAAATGCCAAAGGAACTTCAAAGGGACCTTGTAAACTACAATTTAGAGTAGTAAAACACAGGAACTTAAGATTGGCCACTTTGACATTTCAACCTAATCTATTAGAAAGAATTAAACAAAGTCAAGGGGAAGATATTTCTACTTGTGACGTCAAGAAGTTGGAAGAAGAGAAGCAAATCCTAGTATACAATATCTTTCCATAGGGAATTTTGAAATATAAGGATCGGTTTTATGTGTCTAATGGTGAAAATTTAAGAAAGGATATTCTCCAAGAAGCCCACACTACCCTTTATTCATTGCATCCTAGATCAACCAAGACATACCAAGAAATTAAGATTTTGTATTGGTGGCCAGATATGAAGCAAGAGACAGTTGAATTTGTGTCAAAATGCCTAACTTGTCAACAAGTAAAGGCTAAATATCAAAGGCCTATAGGTACTCTACAACTATTACCAATTCCTAAATGGAAATGGGGAAAGATAGCGATGGGTTTTGTTAGTAGATTACCTAAGAGAATCAGAGGATTTGATGTGATTTGGGTTATTGTGGACCAACTGACTAAGTCTGCGAATTTCCTACCAACCAAAATAACCTTCAAGATGGAGCAATTTGCACAATTATATATTGAGGAAATTGTTAGACTTCACAGGGTACCCGTAAACATCACCTCTAATAGGATCCTCGATTTTTATCATGATTTTGGAAAGAGTTGCACTCGATGTTGAGTACTAGATTCCAATTTAGCACAGCTTTTCATCCCTAAATTGATGTATAATCAAAGTGAACTATTCAAACCTTAGAAGATATACTCTACGCTTGTATGTTGGAATTTCCATACAATTAGGATCGATATTCACCATTCATGAAAATTTCATATAATAATAGTTATCACTCTTCAATTCAAATGCCACCATTCAAAGCACTATGTTGTAGAAAATGTCGATCTCCTCTGTATTGGGATGAAGTTGGAGAAAAGAAACTTGTAAGTCTAAAATGTTGCAAGAAACGATTTAAGCTACACAAAAGATAAAAGATCGACTCAAGTCAGCCCAAGACCGACACCATAGCTATACCAATCGATGATGCCGACTAGTAGAATTCACTGAAGGAGATTAAGTTTTTATTCGAGTATCCCCGATTAAACACCTTTGTCGATTCGGGAAAGGAGGAAAATTAACTCCTTGATTTATCGGACCATTTGAGATTCTGGAAAGAATTGGTGAAGTGGCATACAAGGTCAAACTACCAAATCATATGAGAAGAATGCACAATATATTTCATCTCTTTGTACTTAGAAAGTATGTACGTGATCATTCACATGTATTACCATATCCTCTTGCAGACATTCAACCTGATCTCACTTACAAACAACGACCAATAAAAATAATAATAATGGGTATCAAGAAATTGCAAAACAAAAAAGTGCCACTAGTCCAAGTCCTATAGAGAAGCGAAGAAATGGAAGAAGAGGCATGAGAAAGAGAAGAAGATATGAGGAGCCAGTATCCAGAATTATTCCAAGGTAATTTTGAGGATGAAATTTTTTTTAAAAGGGTAGATTGTAATGACCCAACCTTATTTTATGACATGGCATGATGATATAAATGATCATTGGTGGGAACTGAATGAAAACAAAAGAAAAGAGAAAGACAAGAAAATTTTAGGATAAACCTTAGGTCTTGATAGTACAAGAGATTCGTGGTTGAGACCTACCTAATTTCTAGAAAACAATACAGGTTGAGAGATGATTTTATTGGCTAATTTCCAAATACCTTGGACGGGAATCTTAAAATGATTATCATACCAAAAGTTAAACTTTTATATGGATGCTATAAGAAGAAACTTATTCTTTGTAAAAATAATTATTCTATTGCCTTCAAATCATTGTGCAAAAAGGTCTACAAAAGATGTCCTGTTTGGGGGTTGATGGATTTAAAGATGGATTTCAAATTAATTAGTTGTATGGAAAACCAGATTCAGTGAACTCGATTATTATCTAACTCTAGGTAACCATTTGCTTAAAAGCATCGTCTCCTTCATTGTCCAATTCAAGAATGCCACCTCATTAAGTTCACCTATCTTGAACACACATGGACAAGAAACCTTAAACCACCCAACTCATTCTAGCATAAGACATGAGGCAAAACCGCAAGCAAAACAACCACTATCCTCTGATAAATATTGCACCGATAGAAAGTAACCCACCAAAAAGTTAGTAAGTGAAAAGGACAAGTGAAGAGGGAGCAAAAAGGAGAGACTTGGAAGATACTATCTAAAGGAGGTCTGGCCTTAGACTCTTTCTATTGACGATATGCACCTTTAGAATAGTAGGATCAGAGGTAAAAATGACTTGTCATGCTTTGAAAATTCGAAACAGATCATTGAAATTTGCTGGAATAAACTACTGCAGAATCTGGCGTTGAGACCAGACGTTCTGCAGTTTGAGTCTCAACATCTGGATGAACAAAATACAAGTTTATTTATGGTTCAATTGTTTGTGAATGTAGGTGAATCTTTGATCGTGGGAGCATAGTAACAGTAAGTAGTATCTAAAATTTTCAAGAACTTTTTCATGAAAAATATATGTTTTTTATGATATATACTTTTCTTGAATGAAGAAAGATTATGTTACATATGTCGAATTACCTCATTATGACTATAATGAAAGCTAGTTATGTTTTGCGGGATAAAGTTACATATACTCCATGACACCGGGGAGCATTATGTACGGTGTCACTATGATTAAGATGAATGATTATGATTTATGATACAAGTTAATCCTATCGGATGATCCCCTATGATAATGCTGTGAATGATATGTTATATGATGAGCTCACAAGGTAATTTCCATCTTAAGTAACGGGACCCAAAAATTTATGAAATGTTTTATTCAAAGACTTGTTTCAGAATTTGCTACTCACTGAATACTTATGTATTCACGCTTTCCTATCTCTATAATAGATGTTGGGGAGGAAGATTTGTGAAGTTAAGCAAAGCTCTTGGGTCATCTCACTGGAAGATGGCCATTTCATATGCATTCATGAGATGTATTAGTGGGGAGTATATGAAGATTACCGGGGCTTCAATCATTATATTACAACTTTTGTCAAGATCCAACATTTTGATGAGGACCTAGACCTCATGTACACCGAGGAGTATCGCACTAATAAGTTGAGCTTCTAAATAAATTTGCTATGGCTATTTAAGTAAGTTGATATGCTAACTAAAGGATAGTAGTAATATAAGTATGGATGGTAGCAAATTTATTGAATGGACTTTATATTACTATGAAGAAATATCGTGTTAATAAATGATGGAAAGGAGAAAGAAGGGTATTTTCGATTGTATATTGTGGCCCTCTTCCGTATTACTATCATGTAACAAGTATGTTGGTTATCTATTTAATATGAAGTTATATGATGTTTATGATTTGTTGAGATGATAAATGGATGAAATAATAGGAAAGAGGAACACGAACCAAGAGCAAAATAGGGTTAAATAAATGTTTAACAACCTGCCTTTGTATTCTGAATGAAGCATTGAGACCTGGAAGTTTCTGTGGTTAACACTCTATATCTTATATATTTTGTTTTTCAGATAGAGATCATGAGCATGGCAAACTGAAGCGCCAAGGTCACATTCCAAGTTGTAATATTTCATGAACTTGGTCCTGACCCTTAATTAATGAGATCTTGACACTTCCTAATTTAATCTTATCTTGTATTAATATATGACTCAAAGGACTTAACTTCAATGATGGAAAAGAGGGATGAACAAAATTGTTCTTATAGTCGATGTCATTGAAAGTTGAGCCATTCAATAAAGATCAAGAGATTTAGTATAAATTGAGGGACTCGACTAAGGGTGATTTGTTGCCATGCATACATAAATGAGTATCTCCTAGTGATCCAATTTCTAGTCTAATTTTTATCCAAGAATTTGGATAAGTCGTCAAGATTTGTAATAATAGAAATTGTTAATCATGAGCGACACTTAAGGAAAATAAAGGAACAAGACTAATAACTTCAAGGAATTTTAAAATGACATCCTGATGTTGTGAGACCTTGCTGGAGTGATGTTGAGACTTAAGTTGTGTTATAAATTTTTTTTTAAAAAAAACCTTAAATTTCTAAATAAAATTGCAATAAACCTTAAGAGAAAAGTCGTGACATTAAAGTCATCAATTTCATTATATATTATCAAATTGCGACTTCTTCATATTTATTTTTTGTGATTAATTAATCTTCTTTTATTATAATAGCATGATTTTATAGTTTACATCATCCGTGACGATCTAATATATTCATAAAAAATTATAAAAATATATGTTACTATCCAATACCATCAGGCTAACAATCTTTTCAGACTATGCGGCCCCTCTTCCATTGTGAATCTATTGATAAATAAATTTATTCATTTTATTGATGCTATTTAATTGTAAAAATGATCTAACACTATATGGTATGTGGCACTATATGGTGCTAAATGACAATGTAGAGTTTATTGAGATACACCATATGATTATATGGCACCATATAGTACTATATCATATGATACTAGATTGGGTCGATTGGTTTCAAGTTACTGTACATTTATAATTATTGGAAGATGACGTCAACAAAAATGAAAATTTATTTTTACTTATTATTTATCGTAATTCCTTAAAACTAAATATTAATATTTACGTAGATAATTTAATAAAATATCTTCCCATGCAACGCACATGTAAAAATCTAGTTTATCTATATATTCTTGATGGAAAAATAATCTGAGGTACAACTACACCGCAATTTTCCCTCCAAAATGCCTTTTTGGGATAATGTGGAAATTTTACATCCTCTGGTCATCCATACAGTTTATCTAATTATTTTTTAATGACCTTTTTTAATCTCTTTCCTTATCCAATTGTCTTTCCTCTTTACTCGATTTTCCTTTTTTTCCTGATCTAGAGGCTTTTTGCTTTGGGAATTAGGGTTTTGTTCCCTTTGATTTTGTTCCAATCTCTCCAATTCTCTTCCTTTTCCAGGCAGACTAATCTCTCTCTCTCTCTCTCTCTCTCTCTATATATATATATAGATAAAGAGAGAGATTCTCAATGTTTTATCAATTAACAAGTTTCACCTGATAGAAAAAATAAAAAATAAAAAATAAAGTTTCATCTATTATGATGTCCTTCATTTAAAGAGTTCTTAAAGAAGGAAAAGAAAATTGTTTTACCCTAGCAAAATGAATTTTGAAACAATGCTATAGAATGTTTGTCTTTTATTTAATTTAAAATCAAGTTTATATGATATTTGGACATAAACCAATATTATTACAAAAATTAGTTGGAAAAATTATGACAAGAATGTAAAAGAAAAATTGAGGACACAATTGCATTAGTAGACAAAGATTCATGAAAACCTTAACAGAAGAAAATTTTTGGTGTAAAAATAATTAAGAAAGAATTTTTAGGATATGCTTGCTTTACTATTTTTAGTTTTCATTTTTTATAAAAAATTAATAAAAAAATCAATCTTAAAATTGAAATATAAAGAGAATATTTTCTAAGTAAATCTATTTAACAATGAAACTTGAAAATGAGCTATTTTATAGAGTAAGTTACTCGTGTATCTTATCTTCTTAGATATTTCGATGAATTTATATATATTTAGAGTTTTTTTATTTTTTATTCAAACAGTTTTAATTTTTATATTTATGTGTGTATACACATCTAGGAATTATTTCCTAATTTAGATTAGACTATTTTCTTTTTTACTGATATGTTAATTTTTATTTATTTTTTATATGCTTTTAAATCAAGTTAATTGTTATCAGATTACTTTTTTTGTATATAATAATAAATATATATGGTTTAACTAGCATTTCATAGTTTATGAAATTCTCATTACTGTACAGTCATAGAGAAAAATAAAATATTTGATTTCTCGATATCTAAAAATGACAATTAGCCAGGTCAAGATCGGGTATGCTATACTAGTTACCCTAGCCACAAAAATTTTTTTTCCTATCCCCGTACCCATCCCCACTAAAATGGGACATAGGTTGGGACATGTCAGTATGGGTAATTACCAATTTATTGACCCATTTATGTATCTATATATTTTTACTTTCATTTTTACTTGATTAATAGTATTATAAACATGGGGTTTTCCAAGATGGAACTACGATTATAATTGAAATTACTAGATATTCTTGATCATAAGTTTCATTATCTTTTCACTTTTCAAACAATTAGAGCTTTTGGTAAATATTTTGTTTTTTTACAAGAAATGGTTAAATGAGTTGGATAGGGTAAAAAGTATGATAACTTTCCCGACCCATTTTCAAGTTGGGCCGATTTTCATTATTCTATCACCGACCTATCCATCTTAATAGGGTCAAGTACCTACGGGTATCAGTTTTGATAGATTCTTTTACCATCTCTACTGAGTTCACTAAATAGCATTCTATATCAAGTAAATAGCTATTAGTTAATAATAAAATGATCGAAATATTGCAGTTCAATATGGCTAAACATACATTACTTAACATTTCCTACTAATATTAAGATAAAATTTGATCTAGCATCTTCTTCTCCTACAACACAAGGGCGAGAATCTAGTTTATTTTAGATAAATGCATTTATTATCTTATTATATCCACTTATTTTGATAGCTTTCCTTAAAAAATTTTGCTGATTTATACTGGGTGTTTATTAGTTTACTTTTTTTGTGATTATTTACCAATCTTTTGTTGTTTTCATGCAAACATTATTTACATGTCGAGAATTATATTCATACCAAATATTTTGATAACTACACCACATTTTATTTATAATAAAGATCCTTAATTTTTACTTAAAAACTCATGATTTATGTCCCCTGATCCTTTTATAGTGCATTCTTACTTTTCAACTCAGACTCAATTAATTAGCATATAGTTTTCCTGAATTATTATTTTTCTAAATTTTATGTTAGTATGGTTAAATAATTATCAAAATTTCATTTTTTCTTTTTATCTTACTTATTTCGTAAAATTCTATGTTAGTATTTTTGCGGTCTCGTAATGCAATATTTTGACAAGTATTAGATTCTAGAAATTTTAATTAATGAAAAAATTTGTTATAACTATGATGAGAAAAATTATGATGATAATTTTAAAAAAATAACAAAAGTTAAAGATATATAGTGCAATTAAAATGTGGTGCCATTAACAAAAATCGTGCTGCGAATATAATTACTCTTTATATATATCGGGATGTTCTAATATATTTACTCAAAAAATAAATTATAAATAACTACTATTAAATAAAATAAAATGCTTTATTTCTTGAGGTCGCATAATTATATTTCATATGTAGTTTAATATAACAGGTATTAGTTCATGACAATTTAAAAAAATATTATGGTTGATAAGTGGCTAATCATACGTTATTTAATCTTACGTATTAACCTTTATATATAATTTTTTTGGTATTGCCCGTGCAACACGAGGAAAAAATCTAGTTATTGAATAATAATCAATTGAAATTAAATCATTTGCATTGGCGGATCCGCAAAATAATGATAGGTTAATTGGCTCTAAATATCTCTAAGTTTGAAAAGGTTTTAAAAAATCCCTACCTATCAATTCTTACTTTTGTTCTTTCCCCCTGCTTCAACGGAAAACCGGATTTCGTGCGATTTACAGCTGATCAAATAATCAAAGGAACAAACTCAAGCGGATGGTGTTCATTGGTCCTTCATTTCTGGCCATTAGACATTCACGGTCCTGAATAAATATAGAAAAGTCTTTCTGTTCATACCTGCATATGTCTATGTAAATTTGCCGATATATATATATATATATTAGGGTTTCCTTTGTCATTATAATAAAGAACAAAAGAGTATTAAGAATATATATTAAAAATAAAAATATATCTGATTGCTTCTTCATCGAGAATGGCTGCAATGAGAGGCGATACCCTTTTACTTTTTCTTGGGGTGCTGCTGATGGTTTGCAACTGTCGCTGTGAAACAATAGATAACAATGACGACTCCATGTTTGGTGGTTTATGGCAAAAACTTCCAGAGCAATTGCCCCGCACAGGACGTACACTGCTCGAAGAATCGAAACAACTTCCTGGACAAAAACTGCATTTCGACCAAGGCCTTTTTGTTGGCTTGTGGCAACCATTTGCCCAGCCAGGACAAACACAGCCCGAGCCGTCGCATGACGACCATAGGCTTTCCTTTGGTGGTTTATCGAAACAACTTCCTGGACGAAAAATGCTCGGGCTCGCACTAGAAGACCACAAGTCGTCCTTTGGTGGTGTATGGCAACAATTTTCACAGCCAGCAGTGAGAAAGCTGTTGGGCAGCATTCCTATTCCAACCATTTCAGCTCATGGCCCCCAAAATTCTGTTGAAGTGAACCTTTCCACCAACAATGGAAACTGATAGAATTTTCCGTTGAGGGATCAGATATTTCTAGGTATTATGTTAAAAAACTAATTATTCTTTTTCTTAACTTGAATCATTCAATACATCTTGCTAGATATATTATTGTATGTCGCTCTGTTGTTAACCTATTATATTTAGTTATACTTATTGAATATATTGCAATAATTATTTCGATACTTGTTGAACTTATTAGTTCAAAACACATGCGCATGCATTGCATGTGGTTTTATAATAATAACTGGCTGTGTTCTATTTGTATTTCAATTTTTTGCTTCGAGTTTTGAAAACATTTACTGTTTTTTGTTTTTAGTGGTTGTTCTGAAAATTGCTTAAAACGTGTTCAGTTAATTTGCCATTTCTAGAAACTACTTTCGAAGAGGGAAAAATCGAAAACATGTTCTGTTTGACATTTTTGGAGAAAATTGTTTTGCCTAATTGTAATTAGTTTGCATGTGAACTAGCTTACGAAATACCCCCCGGGGGGGGGGGGGTTGGGAAGGAATGTTCAACTTGAACTTAAACACGTAAATGAAGCCTCTTTTAGATAATTAGATAGAAGTTCCGGTTCCACATTTGAGTAGTAACCATTTCACTTAAATAAAATAATCACATGTAGCAGTTCAATTCAACAAAATAAATTAATAAAGAATATCATCTAATATATATGTGTGTGTGTGGTATGAGAAAAAGTCTATCCATTATGGCATTTTTTCTTTAATTATGTTATCAAATCTTGCAATAAAGTTTTACTAGTATTTCACACGTGCGCGCAGCTAAATTTTATTGACAAAGTGTGCTGTGATGAAACGAAACAAATTAAAAAATAATTAAAAAAGTAGCACTTTAAATAGCAAAAATAATTATTTTGGTGAGACTATAACAAAATTTCTGAAAACCTCCATTTACATAAAACATTGATTGATTAGTTGGCTTCTCATTCTTATCACAAATAAGTGTATATACACACTAACATGATTCATAACTCCAAATACTACCATGTAGAACTATCCCTAACTAAACACAACGTTTGTCATAGAATTGGTTGATTTAAATGGTAGCTGAAGCAGTATAATTTGACGAACTTTGATAACTAATCTTTAAGAGTTTTCGACGCAATTTAGCATTATTTTTCTTTTAAGTAAAGCTATCTGTGAAAAGAAAAAATGGTTGACAAAGGCATAAAACGTTTATTTTCAACACATCATATTACTTTTAAATCTATGATGATGATAATCAACTGGACGATATAATGTGCTTTAAAATTTATTGTACCTCATGCATATAGAATCTCCATGTATTTTAACGTGCTTACTCATGAAACTAGTGTAATATACCATATTTTTCTCCTATGATTATTTATGAAATTTTGGGCTAAATTTTTCAAAAATTTTAAAATAAACAATATTGGAAATTAAGCCGTGCACTCTTGAAGAAGGTATGTATATCGTCCATTGCCTAGTTTCAGCAATTGGGGCTTTATGCAATAGGTGAATTGGCATTGTTTCAGGGCTGAAATACCGAGGTTTGCACTCTCACCGCCACAGTGGTATCAGAGCCAAAAGTCTATCTTGCTAATGCATGTTATAAGGAGTTTGCTGGTTCTTAATTATCCAGGGATATTAAGGAAGAAACCTCTCATAAATATGTCTTCTTCTCCAACTTCCAGATCTCTCACAACTACTTCTTCATTCCGCAAATCAAACTCTCCAAAAATGGAGTATTTGTATGAAGTCTCGTGTCTCTCAGAAGATGATAAGGTTCCCCTTACCAACTTTCTCCTGTAAATCCATATGATAAGAGTCTTGTCTCCCCAACTAAATCACAAGCAAAAGAGTATGTCCAAGCCTCAAAATTTGTTCAGTATCTGTTACCTGCAACTAAACAAGAATAGATGGTCACGTTGGAGATTCCATGCCACTTACCTAAAGAATGGCTTTCAGCTGGTTGCACTCATATCCACTTTGGTGCTGTTCGAGTCGCTCTCACTCTTCACGGCAGGAAGGGCTTACCTGCTGTTTCCAGAATTGCTCTGCTTGATACACGGCATGCTAACTATCAGCATGCATGTATAGCAATCATGGAAACCACCCTTAATGCTGGAACAGTCTTGTTCACCATGTTCCCAAATTTCAATATACCCATCCGGGATCCACAACTAATGAACGCCCTAAAACTCCAAGTTCAGATCATTGAAGTGGTTCCATCAACCATGACTTATGCCGCAATTATGTACTATCAAATGGTGTATTGAATCCAAAATCACTCCCCTGATTTCTCCAATCTAGGGACAGTAGATGCCCTCTTTATCCAGGTAGATACTGATCATGTGCCTTCTTGCGCTCATGCTCCCAGATAGATTCCTAGATCTGAGCTAGTCAAGCTCATCCCAGAAACTTGGATTACTAGTTATGATTAGAAGCATCAGGCCAACAAAAATTCTCAGCCTGTTCAGTCAAGTGAGCCCTTGTTCCATAAAAAGTCTACTGGTGAAGTGGAAATCCACTTCAGAAAGAAGGAGACTCAGCCAAAGAAACCACGGTGTTTTCCCACTCAATTCTCTTTTGAGAATGAAGTGGTCCCTATTCAAGCTTTTGATGCAAATGGCGGACCTATCTATGATAGGGTAGATGATGACGGACACATTTATTGGGATGCGTGTTCGTGTTCTCGGTGCCTTTATGTTGCGAATCCTTATCAAGATGATTTTGCTTCCCCTCACTCTCAGAGGAAAAACAAAGGAAAATCTCAAAGGCAGCTTTGTCAAGCTTTTGAGTACCAAAATGACCCAACTGTTGATCTTCTTGGAGAACCTTCTGGTAAGTTTGAGTACTGTGTCAAATTCACTCCTCTTCCACAAGGCGATGAGCCTATCATACCCACTGGTTGGGATGAAGATGATGATCATGAGCAGTATCACAAGAGATGAGACTGGTCTAGATTACTTTCAGCTCCTGTTCTACAAGAAGTTCATATGTTTCATCCACCACTGTAGGATAATTTGCACCCTTTAACATTGTTTGAAAAGAACCAATCTTTTCATTTATGGAAAGTGCCAAATCCAACCTCTCGAAGATCAGATAGATCTTTGGAGAAACTTTCTCCAGTGGAAGTAGTACTAAATTGCCAATTAGAGAATGTATTAACCTAGAATACTCTGCTCAAGAAGATTGATCAAAGTCAACAGAGGATTGAGGCAACTCTTCAACAACAAACCCAGACTATATTTTCCCCAATCCAAGCCTACAGACAAAAAATCCAACAACTCTACAATGAAATCATGACCCTCCTAGAAAATAGATTACCCTTTGACTCTCAAGAAAGAGAAATCCGTCACTCAGAGCACAACTCTTTTCTTTGGAACGTCAAACAGCTGTGTCTGTACCACAGTCCACACCATTTTACCCCTCAGTTTCCACAACTCCACTACCTGTTGATTTACCTACAGAATCTAGAATATTTGGCTCCTCTAGATCCTTTTTCAACCTAGAAGAATGGGAAAGAAAGATCAGGTCTCCTAAGCCAAAACCTAGATATGTTTGGAAAGCAACTCATTCTACTTCTACTCAACCTACTCCATCAACTCAACCTCAACCTACAACTGAACCTTTGCCAACAGGGCCTCCTATTTAACCTCAACCTGAAAACAAACTTAAATTCTCCCACATGATGGTCAAAAATCCTATTTTAAGTTTCTTGCATCACACTATGCAAGCCAATGATGCTCCTATCTTACCCATCATTAAAGACACTCTATCCTTTGATGAGTCATCCTATGAATCTGATGATTACTCCTCTGATGATGATTGTCCTCCTCTTATTATGGCAGAAAATTCTAGTACCAGCCAGGCATCCTCTGGTCTCTCTAGTCAGCAACAACTTACAGGAACTGCTGAACCAATGGTTGAAAAAATCATTGATGAAAGTGAAGAAAGTCCTAATATAAGAAACTCCTAATACCGAAGCCCCACAAGCTCCTCTTCAATCTGCATATTCCTCTTTAACAAATTCTTCCACCAAATTCACTTTTGATGATATTCCCCCTTCACAATGGAAGAATCGACTCTATGAGATGCTGGCATGGGCTTATTCTAAGCTCATTAAGCCAAATATGACAAACTCAGTTGTCATCCTAGCTTGTGTTGTTAGATTTTCTGGATTCCTAAGAGATTGTTATATAAGTCTTCGAGACTATAGGCAAAGGCAATTGTTACAAACTTCCACAGTTGATAATTTCTTTTTGATACTTCACAATGAATTCTGTGGAAAGCAAGATCATCTCAAAGATGTGGCTCGAGAAGAGTTTTTCAAGCTTAAGTGTTGTTCTTACAAGCCAAAGCATCTTGAAAACCATTTTTGAAACGCTGTACAGTGATATTATGTCATTAGAGGAACGGATGATGCTAATGTTAAGCAAGCTTATTTAAATTCTGTTCATGATCCTCTTGGACAAGAAACCCTTCGTGTTTTGGAACTTCAAGGACAAAGTTTACAATAAACTTCTTTTGGTGAGATTCATGGATGGATTCTAAAAACTCTAAAGAAGCTCTGCATCTAGACTGAATTCTTCAAAGAAGTTAGTTCTACAGGTGCCAAACTCAAAAGTGCCAGTGCCAATCCAACCTTGCAGATTAAGTACTAGCATACTATGAAAGGTTGTGATTGTCCTTCCAAAAAGAAGTTTCACAAAAAACCATTCAACCTATATTCAGAAAATTCGACAAGCCCTTTTCAAAGAAGGAAAGAAGAAAGTTCTTCCGGCCAAAATTCTCAAAGAAAAAAGGAACTCGATGATTTAGTTGTGGAAAGAAAGGCAACTTTGTAAAAACTTGCCCAAACAAGAAAAAAGACAAAATACTCTAAGAAATCTTTATTGCTACAAAGATTAGTCCTGATGATCAAGAAGATTTGGAGTCCTTATTCTCAGAACAAGATGAGCAGTCACCAGAAACACTTTTTGCAATCGATTATCATGATTCTTCTTCAGACTCCTCACCAGAAGATGACTTTGATTAATATTTAAAATGTTATGGCATCCAAGTTATCAATCTCTCCCTCTCTGTTCCCATGTTCAAAATATAAATCTTGCCAGACAAATATTAGAAACCAATCTCATTGATTGGATTGTTTGACAAGGGAGCAGCAAGCTCTATTCTCAATCCTACTATTCTTCCACCAGAAATGTGGAAATCACACTAGGAAATTTTCCAGTCTGCAAGCTATTACTTCACCACTGATCTTATCAACTGACCTGTTAAGCTTCAACTCTTCCCAGAGTTAAGCATTTATCACAAGTTCTTTGGATCTTCGTCTCCAAGAAAGGATATTGTGATCGGATTTGACATTATCCGACAACTTTGGCAAAAAAAAAGTTATTCCTCTACCTGATAGCTTACGGTTCAAGTCCTATTATGTGCCCAACCTTCAACTAGGAGTCCATTACTCCATGGTACCTTACCAATCTATCACTGACATGCTTATTCGAGATTGTTGTCTAGAATCTCACTCTAATTTTCTTACTAAATGCACTAAACCTCTCTGGAAAAACCCAGATTTCTTCGTTTCTCTTCCTTTTAAGAAAAATGAAGACATCATCCCCACAAAGGCTAGCCATACTGGAATGAACCCAGAACACTTACAAATGGCCACTCAAGAACTTAACCAGTTACAACCAGAAGGACTCATTGAACCCAACTTCTCCTTGGGCATGTAAAGCTTTTTATGTCAACAAGAGAAGTAGTTTGATCTAAAGCTTTGTCTAAAGCAAAGGTTTTCTCTAAGTTTGATCTCACGGCAGGTTTATGGTAACTGGGGATTGTTCCAGAAGAAAGATACAAAACACTTTCTGCATCTCAAACCACCATTATCAATGGACAGTAATGCCTTTTGGTCTCAAAACAGCTCCATCCTTATTTCAGAAGGCAATGACCAAGATCTTTGATCCCTTGCTTTCTACTGCACTGGTTTATATCGATGATATCCTTCTCTTTTCAAATGATGAAACCTCACACGAGTAGTTGTTGTCGCTGTTCGCCAATATTGTCAAACGCTATGGGATCATGCTTTCTCAGAAGAAAATGGTTATTGGTGTCAATGAAATTGACTTCTTGGGAATCCATATTAAAGATGGTCATCACTCTCTACAACCTCATGTTGGTCAAGAGCTCCTGAAGTTCCCAAATAAAAATCTTTCAAAGTCTCAAATCCAGCAGTTTCTTCGTATTGTTAATTACATGGCAGATTCTGTGGATCATCTAGCCCCTATTATCAAACGACCTAAGGACATGCTTAAAAAGGACCCTCCTCCTCGGTCTTCAGCACAAACCAAAGCCATTAAAGAAATAAAAGACAAGGTTCCTTCGTTGCCCTCACTACAGATTCCTACAGATGGAAAAAAGAATTCTTCAAACAGATGCAAGTGATTGCTTCTAGGCAGCTATACTGTTAGAAGAAACAGATGGCATCAGCAAAATCTGTGGATACAAAGTGGATCATTTTCTGAGGCAGAAAAACACTACCATTCCACTTTCAAGGAAATTCTAGCTGTCAAGAGAAGAGTCGAAAAGTTTCAATTTCACCTCATTGGACATCAATTTCTTGTGGAAATGGACATGTCTGCTTTTCAAAAATGCTCAACTTTAAAAGGAAGCAGATCCCTCATTCTCAATTACTTAGATGGGCAGAATGGTTTCTAACTTCACCTTTGAAGTTAAACATATCAAAGGCAAACCCAATCTTCTCCCAGATCTTCTCTCCAGACCAGAGCTTCTCTCAAAACCAAAACTCCTAACTACTCAGAATATCCAGATACCTCTTATTTACATGATGCAGCCTTCCAATTTCATAACATCTACTCCCCCAGATCTTCAGCAGATGATACAAGCCAAAACAATCTAAGCCAGAGCCAAAGAATCCTTGTTCAAGTATCAGTCCATCCTAATCCGTGAACATGGCATAAATGTTCTTGGAAATTTAGGATTCCATCCAGACTATCCCTTTCTTCCATTATTCCGGTTCAACCAACACAGGGATAACAGTTTCAGAGACATCTCTGAGAACTTTATATTTTGCAAGGAGTTATCATGCTTTCTTTGGTATTTACTGGAGTTACATCAGATTTACATATGTTTCCCATTTCACAAGATAACTACTTATCTCAGGTACCTAAAAATTTGGTCAAATGTTTTCACTCAATCAAGGTACTATGCAAAGGTCTTCTTTGAATGGTTCTATCCAACTGATCACTGGATCAAGATGTTTGAAGCCTACTGTTTTAAACACAAGGATCTTAGAACATTTGTGGAAAACCTATATGTCATCCTAGTCTTTCAGAGACAAGGATATTTCACTGAGCTAAATGCTTATACCATTTCTCTCATGTTAAGGAGTATTCTCTTTTCCCATATGATCTCTTCAAAGATTGGGAAATGTATTCCAATGAATTTTGAGAATTTCAAAGGGGAATGGAAGAACTCAATCAGAAAATTCCCCCTGAGATCTGGCCAAAAATTGAAGATGATGCTCCATGGGAATCTCTACCTAGTGATTATCACAAATGGATCCAGAAAGATATTGAAATTCATATGTCCAAATTTGATAAACAATAGGAATGGCGAGAACATCGGTTCCATGTTGGGAATCAAAAATTCAAGAACCTCAAACCAATCTTGGTGTTGACACGCCATGGAATCAACTATACATGAGTAGACCTTCTCAAAGTCTCAGATCTGCCAGTAAGTATCCCCCATGGACTCAAGGAGGAAGAACAACCTGGAAACGACTCTTCCAAGCAGGAGAGTCCTCTACAGTGGTAGGACCTAGTCATTTTATAGCTCTCACAAAGTACAGCTCAGAAAAGGAAGAATCACCTAACTGGACTAATAGTGCATTCAAGGACTCTTAAAGCCCCAACACCATTGATCCCGATCTACTTGAACATTTGGAAGAACAAATATGGCAAGAACATCCTAGGCCTGAAAATCAGCCATGGTGGAAATGCTTAGGATACCCTTCAGATCCAGATGATCCAGATGTCACTTGTCCAGAAGCTAACCTTGGGACCCCGGGATCTTAGAATCCTATCTGCAAAGAATCTAAGCACGTCTTGTGCCTTGTGTTTCTATGTTTTACTTTATCTTTATGTAAAGAAGTCCGTGTGTTTCATGAGTCTTGTTTGTCCACTATTATGTTTTGGCCTCTTGTGTGTTTTATCTACACGTGTTAAAGTATGTAGACAATATGTCAGCCACTTTGTTTAATTATTGAATTGGTGACGCAGGCAGTGACGTCATCCAGTTTGTTTGTGCCCTCACTCCTCGGCCTATATAAGGAGTGTGTTTGTAACCTTCAAAGCATCAGAAAATCAAGAGTTATCCAAGTTATACAATAAGCTTTTTCATATCTCTCTCCATGTTCTTCTAAATTCCCTTATTCTTCCTTGGTATCTTATGGGTCTTTAAAATTCAGTAGCCCCAAGGGGTATGTATCGGCAAGTACTTAGGATGTGTGATTCCTTTGCACATCCCGACCATTGAGTTCCTGTTACAATGGTTTGTGAACCCAAGAGTTTGGCCCCTTTGTGTAGCCGTGGATGGCGTTGTTTCTGGGCTGAAATATCGAGGTTCCCACCCTCACCGCCACAGTGGTATAAGAGAAAAGTCTATCTTGCTAATACATGTTCTAAGGAGTTTGCTGGTTCTTAATTATCCAGGGATATTGAGGAAGAAATCTCTCATAAATATGTCTTCTTCTCCAACGTCTAGATCTCTCACAACTACTTCTTCGTTCCACAAATCAAACTCTCCAAAAATGGAATATTTGTATGAAGTCTCGTGTCTCTCAGAAGATGAAAAGGCTCCCTTTACCAATCTTCCTCTTGTAAATCCATATGCTGCTATATGAAGCCAAAATAGTCTCTCACTAAGACTGTTAAGAGTCTTGTCTCCCAAACTAAATCACAAGTAAAAGAGTATGTCCAAGCCTCTAAATTTGATCAGCATCTGTTGCCTACAACTGAACAAGAATAGATGGTCCCTTTGGAGATTCCATCCCAATTACCTAAAGAATGGCTTTCAGCTGGTTACACTCATATCCACTTTGGTGCTGCTTGAGTCGCTCTCACTCTTCATGGCCGGAAAGGCTTACCTGCTGTTTCCAGAATTGCTCTGCTTTATACACAGTATGCTGACTATCAGCATGCTTGCATAGCAACCATGGAAACCACCCTTAGTGCTGGAACAGTCTTGTTCACTATGTTCCCAAATTTCAATATGCCCATCTGAGATCCACAACTAATGAACACTCTGAAACTCCAAGTTTAGATCGTCGGAGCGGTTCCATAAACCATGACTTATGCCGCAACTCTGCACTATAAAATGGGGTATCGGATCCAAAATCACTCCCTTGATTTCTCCAATCTAGGGACAGAAGATGCGCTCTTTATCCAGGTAGATACTGATCATGTGCTGTCTTGCACTTATGTTCCCAGATAGATTCCCAGATCTGAGCTGGTCAAGCTCATCCCAGAAACTTGGATTACCAGTTATAAGCAGAAGCATCAGGCCAACAAAAATTCTCAGCCTGTTCAGTCAAGTGAGCCCTTGTTCCATAAAAAGTCTACTGGTGAAGTGGATTTAGACAGAGACTTAGCCAGAGAAACCACAGTGTCTTCCCACTCAATTCTCTTTTGAGAATGAAGTGGTCCCTATTCAAGCTTTTGATGCAAATGGTAGACCTATCTATGATAGGGTAAATGATGACAGACACATTTATTGGGATGCGTGTTCATGTTCTCGGTGCCTTCATGATGCGAATCCTTATCAAGATGATTTTACTTGCCCTCGCTCTCAGAGGAAAGACAAAGGAAAATCTCAAAGGCAGCTTCATCAAGCTTTTGAGTACCAAAATGACCCAACTGTTGGTCTTCTTGGAGAACCTTCTGCAAGTTTGACTACAATGTCAAATTCACTCCTCCTCTACAGGACAATGAGCCTATCACACCCACTGGTTGGGATGAAGATGATCATGATCATGAATAGTATCACAAGAGATGGGACTGATCTAGTCCACCTTCAGCTCCTGTTCTAAAAGAAGTTCATGTGTTTCATCCACCACCGCAGGATGATTTTCCCTCCTAAGCACCATTTAAAAAGAACCAATCTTCTCATTCATGGAAAGTGCCAAATCCAACCTCTCGAAGATCAGATGCATCTTTGGAGAAACTTTCTCCAGCGGAAGCAGTATTAAATTGGCAATCAGAGAATGCATTAAGCCAGAATACTCTACTCAAGAGGATTGATCAAAGTCAATGGAGGATTGAGGTAACTCTTCAACAACAAACCTAGACTATACTTTCCCCAATCCAAGCCTGGAGACAAAAAATCCAACAGCTCCACAATGAAATCATGACCCTCTAAGAAAACAAATTATGCTTTGACTCTCAAGAAAGAGAAATCTGTTCGCTCAAAGCACAGCTCTCTTCTTTGGAATGTCAAATAGCTGTGTCTATACCACCATCCACACCATTTTACCCCTCAGTTTCCACAACTCCACTACCTGTCGATTTATCTTACAGAATCTGGAATATTTGGCTCCTCTAGATCCTTCTTCTCCCCGAAAGAATAGGAAAGAAAGATTAGGCTTCCTAAGCTAAAACCCAGATATGTTCAGAAAACAACTCAGTCTACTTCCACTCAACTTACTCCATCAACTCATCCTCAACCTACGAGATGAACCTTTGCCAACACAACCTCCTGCTCAATCTCAACCTGAAGAGAAACTTAAATCCCCCCCCCAAATGGTCAAAAATCCTATTTCGAGTTTCTTGCATCACACTATGCAAGCCAATGATGCTCCTGTCTTACCCATCATTAAAGACACTCTATCCTCGGATGAGTCCTCCTATGAATTTGATGAGCAATCCTCTGATGAGGATTTTTGTCCTCTTTTTATGGCAGAAAATTTTGGTCCCAGCCACACATCCTCTGATCTCTCTGGTCAGCAACAACCTACAGGAACTACTGAACCAATGGTTGAAGAAATCATTGATGAAAGTGAAGAAAGTCCTAACACAGAAGCCACACAAGCTCCTCCTCAATCTGCATATTTCTCTTCAACAAATTCTTCTACCAAATTCACTTTTGATGATATTCCCCCTTCACAATGGAATGTTGGCATGGGCATATTCTGAACTTATTAAGCCAAATATGACAAACTCAGCTGTCATCCTAGCCTGTGTTGCTAGATTTTCTGGATTTCTATGAGATTGATATATAAGTCTTGGAGACTATAGACAAAGGCCCTTTATGAGATTGGTATATGAGTCTTGGAGACTATAGACAAAGGCAATTGTTACAAACTTCCATAGCCGATAATTTCTTTTTGATACTCCACAATGAATTCTATTGAAAGCAAGATCATCTCAAAGATGTGGCTCAAGAAGAGTTTCTCAAGCTTAAGTGTTGTTCTTACATCTCAAAGCTTAAGAGTTTCATGGATGGATTCTAAAAACTCGATAGAAGCTCTGCATCCAGACTGATTTCTTGAAAGAAGTTAGTTTTGCATGTGCCAAACTTAAAAATGCCTGTACCAATCCAACCTCGCAGATTAAGTGCAAGCATACTATCAAAAGTTGTGATTGTCCTTCCAAAAAGAAGTTTCACAGAAAACGGTTCAAGTTTAAATTCAGAAGATTTGACACGCCCTTTTCAAAGAAGAAAAGAAGAAAGTTCTTCCAGCCAAAATTCTCAAAGAAAAAAGGAACTCGATGCTTTATCTGTGGAAAGAAAGGCCACTTCGCAAAAAATTGCCGAAACAAGAAGGAAGACAAAATACTCCAACAAATCTTTATTGCTACAAAGATTAATGTTGACGATCAAAAAGATTTGGAGTCCTTATTCTTAGAGCAAGATGGGCAGTCACCAAAAACACTTTTCGCAATCAATTACCATGATTCTCCTCACCAGAAGATGACTTTGATGAATATTTGGAATGTTACGACATCCAAGTTTTCAATCTCTCCCTCTCAGCTCCCATGATCAAAGTACAGATCTTCCCAGACAAATACGATAAACCAATCTCATTGATTAGATTGTTTGACCAGGAAGCAGCAAGTTCTATTCTCAATCCTGCTATTCTTCCACCAGAAATGTGGAAATCACACAGGAAATTTTCCAGTTTGCAAGCGGTTATTTCTCCACTGATCTTATCAGCAGACCTGTTAAGCTTCAACTCTTCCTAGAGTTAAGCATTTATCACAAGTTCATTGGATCTTCCTCTCCAAGAAAGGGTATCGTGATCAGATTTGACATTATCCAACAGCTTTGGCAAAAAAGAGTTATTCCTCTACCTGATGGCTTATGGTTCAAGTCCTAATATGTGCCCAACTTTCAACCAGGAGTCCATTACTCCATGGTACCTTACCAATCTATCACTGACATACTTATTTGAGATTGTTGTCCAGAATCTCACTCTGATTTTCTCACTAAATGCACTAACCCTATCTGGAAAAACCCAGATTTCTTCATTTCTCTTCCTTTTAAGAAAAATGAAGAAATCAACCCCACATAGGCTAGCCATACTGGAATGAACCCAGAACACCTACAAATGGTCACTCAAGAACTTAACCAATTACAACTAGAAGGGCTCATTGAACCCACAATTTCTCCTTGGGCATGTCAAGCTTTTTATGTCAACAAGAGAAGTGAACAAATCAGAGGAAAACTCAGATTATTTATTGACTACAAGCCACTCAATGCCTTTATTGCCGATGATAAAATCCCTTGCAAGACAAGAAAACCATGTTTCCAAATCTGTCTAAAGCAAAGGTTTTCTCTAAGTTTGATCTCAAGGCAGGTTTATGGCAACTGGTCAATGGACAGTAATGTCTTTTGGTCTCAAAACAGCCCCATCCTTATTTCAGAAGGCTATGACCAAGATCTTTGATACTTTGCTTTCCATTGCACTGGTTTACATTAATGATATCCTTCTCTTTTCAAATGATAAAACCTCACATGAGTAGTTGTTGTCACAGTTCGCCAATATTGTCAAACGCTATGGGATCATGCTTTCTCAGAAGAAAAGGGTTATTGGTGTCAATGAAATTGACTTCTTGGGAACATATATTAAAGATGGTCATTACTCTCTACAACCTCAGGTCGGTCAAGAGCTCCTGAAGTTCCCAAATGAAAATCTTTCAAAGTCTCAAATCCAGCAGTTTCTTCGTATTGTTAATTACATGGCAGATTTCGTAGATCATCTGGCCCTTATTATCAGACCACTTTAGGATATGCTTAAAAAGGATCCTCCTCCTTGGTCTTCGGCACAAACCAAAGCCATTAAAGAAATAAAAGACAAGGTTCCTTCATTGCCCTCACTGTAGATTCCTACAGATGGAAAATGAATTTCAAACAGATGCAAGTGATTGCTTTTGGGCAGCTGTACTATTAGAAGAAACAGATGGCAAGCATAGAATCTGTGGATACAAAATTGGATCATTTTCTGACGTGAAAAAACACTACCATTCCACTTTCAAGGAAATTCTAGCTGTCAAGAAAGGAATTGAAAATTTCCAATTTCATCTCATCGGACATCAATTTCTTGTTGAAATGGACATGTTTCTTTTTTCAAAAATGCTTAACTTTAAAAGGAAGCAGATCCCTCATTCTCAATTACTCAGATGGGCAAAATGGTTTTCTAACTTCACCTTTGAAGTTAAAGATATCAAAGGCAAACACAATCTTCTCCCAGATCTTCTTTCCAGACTAGATCTTTTCTCAAAACCAAAACTCCCAACTACTCAGGATATCCAAATACCTCTCATTTACGTGATACAGACTTCCAATTTCGTAACATCCACTCTCCCAGATCGTCAGTAGTGATACAAGCCAAAACAATCAAAGCCAGAGCCAAAGAATCTTTGTTCAAGTATCAGTCCATCATAATCCGTGAACATGGCATATATGTTCTTGGAAATTTAGGATTCCATCCAGACTATTCGTTTTTTACATTATTCAGGTTCAACCAGCACATGGATAATATTTTGAGAGACATCTCTGAGAACTTTATATTTTGCAAGGAGTTATTATGCTTTCTTTGGTATTTACTAGAGTTATATCAGACTGGCATATGTTTCCCAGTTCACAAGATGACTACCTATCTCAGGTACCTAAAAATTTGTTCAAATGTTTTCACTCAGTCAAGGTACTATGCAAAGGTCTTCTTTGAATGGTTCTATCCACTTGATTACTGGATCAAAATGTTTGAAGCCTATTGTTTTAAACACAAGGATCTCAGAACATCTGTAGAAAACCTGTATGTCATCCTAATCTTTCAGAGACAAGGATATTTCACTGAGCTAAATGCTTACTACCACTTCTCCCATGTCAAGGAGTATTCTCTTTTCCTATTTGATCTCTTCAAAGATTGGAAAATGTATCCCAAAGAATTTTAAGAATTTCAAAGGAGAACGGCAGAACATAATCAGATAATTCCCCTGAAATCTAGCCAAAAATTGAATATGATGCTCCACGGGAATCTCTCCCTAGTGATTATCGTAAAAGGATCTAGAAAGATATTGAAATTCATATGTCCAAATTTGATAAAACAATAGGAATGGCAAGAACTTTGGTTCCGTGCTGGGAATCAAAAATTCAAGAACCTCAGACCAATCTTGATGATGACACACCATGGAATCAACTATACATGGGTAGACCTTCTCAAAGTCTCAGATCTACCAGTAAGTATCCCCCATAGACTCAAGAAGGAAAAACAACCTCGAAATGACTCTTCCAAGTAGGAACGTCCTCCATAGAGGTTGGGCCCAGTCATTCTAAAGCTCTCACAAAGTCCAGCCCACAAAAGGAAGAATCACCTAATTAGACTGATAGTGCATTCCAGGACTCTCAAAACCAATGCCACTGATCCTAATCTACTTAATCATTTGGAAGAACAAATATGGCAAGAACATCTGAAGCCTGAAAATCAGCCATGGTGGAAACGCTTTGGATACCCTTTAGATCTAGACGATCCAGATGTCCCGGGTCTAAAAGCTAACCTTGGGACTCCATGATCTCAGAATCCTATCTGTAAAGAATCTAAGCACGTGTCGTGTGTTGTGTGTCTACTTTTTACTTTTTACCTTTCATGAGTCCTATTTGTCGGCCATTATGTTTTGGCCTCTTGTGTGTTTTATTTACGCGTGTTAAAGTATGAGGCCATATGTCAGCCGCTTTATTTAATTATTGAGTCGGTGGCGCACACAGTGACGTCATCTAGTTTGTTTGTGTCCTCACTCCTCCGCCTATATAAGGAGTGCGTTTGTAACCTTCAAAGCATTAGAAAATCAAGAGTTATCCAAGTAATACAATAAGCATTTTTATATCTCTCTCCATGTTCTTCTAAATTTCCTTCTTCTTACTTAGTATCTTATGGGTCTTTAAACTTCAGTAGCCCTAAAGGGCATGTATCGGCATGTACTTAGGATGTGTGATTCCTCTGCACATCCCGACCATCGAGATCCTGTTACGGTGGTTTGTGAACGCAAGAGTTTGGCCCCTTTTATGTCGTCGTGGATGGCGTTGTTTCAGGGCTGAAATACCGAGGTTTGTAGTCTCACCGCCACAGTGGTACCACCGTAATAGGGTCTCAACGGTTGGGATGTGCAAAGGAATCATACATCCTGAGTACTTGCTGATACATGCCCCTTAGGGCTACTAAAGTTTAAAGACCCAGAAGATACTAAGGAAGAAGAAGGGAATTTAGAAGAACATGGAGACAGATGTGAAAAAGCTTATTGTATTACTTAGATAACTCTTGATTTTCTGATGCTTTGAAGGTTACAAACGCACTCCTTATATAGGCAGAGAAGTGAGGACACAAACAAACTAGATGACGTCACTGCGTGTGTCACTGACTCAATAATTAAACAAAGTGGCCGACATATGGCCTCATACTTTAACACGTGTAAATAAAACACCTAAGAGGCCAAAACATAATGGCCAACAAATAGCACTCATGAAGGGTAAAAAGCAAAAGTAGACACACAACACACGACATGTGCTTAGATTCTTTGCAGATAGGATTCTTAGATCACGGAGTCCCAAGGTTCGCTTTTGGATCAAGGATATCTGGATTGTCTAGATCTGATGGGTATCCAAAGCGTTTCCACCATGGCTGATTTTCAGGCTTTAGATGTTCTTGCCATATTTGTTCTTCCAAATGTTCAAGTAGATCGGGATCAATGGCATTGGGGTTTTGAGAGTCCTGGAATGCACTATCAGTTCAATTAGGTGATTCTTCCTTTTCTGGGCTGGACTTTGTGAGAGCTATAAAATGACTGGGTCCTGCCTCTGTGGAGGACGTTCCTGCTTGGAAGAGTCGTTTCCAGGTTGTTCTTCCTTCTTAAGTCCATGGGGGATACTTACTAGTAGATCTGAGACTTTGAGAAGGTCTGCCTATGTATAGTTGATTCCATGGCGTGTCAACATCAAGACTGGTTTGAGGTTCTTGAAGTTTTGATTCCCAACATAGAATTGATGTTCTTGCCATTCCTATTGTTTTATAAAATTTGGACATATGAATTTCAATATCTTTCTGGATCCTTTTGCGATAATCACTAGGGAGGGATTCCCATGGAGCATCATCTTCAATTTTTGGCCAAATTTTAGGGAGAATTGTCTAATTAAGTTCTGCCATTCCCGTTTGAAATTCTTAAAATTCTTTGGAATACATTTCCCAATCTCTGAAGAGATCAAATGGGAAAAGAGAACACTCCTTGACATGAGAGAAGTGGTAGTAAGCATTTAACTCAGTGAAATATCCTTGTCTCTGAAAGATTTGGATGAGATATAGGTTTTTCACAGATGTTCTAAGATCCTTGTGTTTAAAACAGAAGGCTTCAAACATCTTGATCCAGTGATCAAATATATAGAACCATTCAAAGAAGACCTTTGCATAGTACCTTGACGGACTGAAAACATTTGAACAAATTTTTATGTACCTGAGATAAGTAGTCATCTTATGAACTGGGAAACATATGCCAATCTGATATAACTCCAACAAATACCAAAGAAAGCATAATAACTCCTTGCAAAATATAAAGTTATCAGAGATGCCTCTGAGACTGTTATCCTTGAGTTGGTTGAACCTGAATAATGTGAGAAAGGGATAGTCTAGATGGAATCCTAAATTTCCAAGAACATTTATGCCATGTTAACGGATTAGGATGGGCTGATACTTGAACAAGGATTCTTTGGCTCTGGCTTTGATTGTTTTAGCTTGTATCATCTGCTGAAGTTCTGGGGGTGGATGTTACAAAATTGGAAGGCTGCATCATGTAAGTGAGAGGTATTTGGATATTCTGAGTAGTTGGGAGTTTTCCTTTTGAGAGAAGATCTGGACCGGAAAGAAGATCTGGGAGAAGATTGTGTTTACCTTTGATATGTTTAACTTCAAAGGTAAAGTTAGAAAACCATGCTGCCCATCTGAGTAATTGAGAATAAGGGATCTGCTTCCTTTTAAAGTTAAGCATATTTGGAAAAGCAGACATGTCCATTTCAACAAGAAATTGATGTCCAATGGGATGAAATTGAAAATTTTCAATTCCTCTCTTGACAGCTAGAATTTACTTGAAAGTGGAATGGTAGTGTTTTTCTACGTCAGAAAATGATCCACTTTTGTATCCACAGATTCTGCGCTTGCCATCTGTTTCTTCTGACAGTATAGCTACCCAAAAGTAATCACTTGCATCTGCTTGAAGAATTCTTTTTCCATCTGTAGGAATCTGTAGTGAGGGCAATGAAGGAACCTTGTCTTTTATTTCATTAATGGCTTTGGTTTGTGCCGAAGACCAAGGAGGAGGATCCTTTTTAAGTATGTCCTGAAATGGTCTAATAATAAGGGCCAGATGATCTACAAAATCTGCCATGTAATTAACAATACCAAGAAACTACTGGATTTGAGACTTTGAAAGATTTTCATCGGGGAACTTCAGGAGCTCTTGGCTAACATAAGGTTGTAGGGAGTAATGACCATCTTTAATATACATTCCCAAGAAGTCAATTTCATTGACACTAATAACCATTTTCTTATGAGAAAGCATGATCCCATAGTGTTTGACAATATTGGTGAACTGTGACAACTACTCATGTGATGTTCATCATTTGAAAAGAGAAGGATATCATCGATGTAAACCAGTGCAGTAGAAAGCAAGGGATCAAAGATCTTGGTCATAGCCTTCTGAAATAAGGATGGAGCTATTTTGAGACCAAAAGGCATTACTATCCATTGATAATGGTGGTTTGGAATGCAGAAAGCAATTTTGTATCTTTCTTCTGGAGCAATGCCCAGTTGTCAAAAACATGCCTTGAGATCAAACTTAGAGAAAACCTTTGCTTTAGACAAATGTGCAAACATTGTTTTCTAGTCTGGCAAAGGGAATTTATCATTGGTAATAAAGGCATTGAGTGGCTTGTAATCAGGAACTAATCTGAGTTTTCCTCTGATTTGTTCACTTCTCTTGTTGACATAAAAAGCTTGACATGCCCAAGGAGAAGTTGTGGTTTCAATGAGTCATTCTTGTTGTAATTGGTTAAGTTCTTGAGTGGCTATTTGTAGGTGTTCTGGGCTCCTTCTAGTATGGCCAGCCTTTGTGGGGTTGATGTCTTCATTTTTCTTAAAAGGAAGAGAAATGAAGAAATCTGGCTTTTTCAAGAAAGGGTTAGTGCATTTAGTGAGAAAATCAGAGTGAGATTCTGCACAACAATCTCGAATAAGTATGTCAGTGATAGATTGGTAAGGTACCATGGAGTAATGGACTCGAACAGCACCAAAGTGGACATGAGTGTAACCAGCTGAAAGCTAATCTTTAGGCAAGTGGGATGGAATCTCCAAAGTGACCATCTGTTCTTGTTCAGTTGCAGGCAACAGATACTGATCAAATTTGGAGGCTTGGACATACTCTTTTACTTGTGATTTAGTTGGGGAGACAAGACTCTTAACAGCTTCAGTGAGAGACTGTTTCGGCTTCATATAAGCAGCATATGGATTTACAAGAGAAAGATTGGTAAGGGGAACCTTATCATCTTCTGAGAGACACAAGACTTCATACAAATATTCCATTTTTGGAGAGTTTGATTTGTGGAATGAGGAAGTAGTTGTGAGAGATTTGGAAGTTGGAGAAGTAGACATATTTATGAGAGGTTTCTTCCTTAATATCCCTGGATAATTAAGAAGTGGCAAACTCCTTAGAACATATATTAGCAAGATAGACTTTTGGCTCTGATAACACTGTGGCGGTGAGAGTGCGAACCTCGGTATTTCAGCCCTGAAACAACGCCATCCACGGTGACACAAAGGGGGCTGAACTCTTGGGTTCACAAACCGCCGTAACAGGATCTCAATGGTTGGGATGTGCAGAGGAATCGCACATCCTGAGTACTTGCCGATACATGCCCTTCGGGCAACTAAAGTTTAAAGACCCATAAGATACTAAGGAAGAAGAAGGGAATTTAGAAGAACATGAAGGGAGATATGAAAAAGCTTATTGTATTACTCGGATAACTCTTGACAATTAAATAAGATACATATATATATATATATACACACATGATGAAAATATCTAGGACATGTGTCTCCTCTCTAGGCCTTCATAAGAGAAGTGTCTTGTGCGTTTGCATTCCTCCACTTGTCATCCATGCATGGGACACTTGGCCATCTAAAAGACCAACATTCGCTTGTCTTGATTACTTTAAGTATATATCACCTAAATCTAGCATTCTCAAGGTAAGAAACCAGCTAAAAACCGTGTGCCCATTCCAAAAAGATACCTACTGTCTTGTTCTTCTTTAAAGAAAATACCTTAAGCCACTAAAATATAAAAAGTACCTTTATACTTTCTGAAAATTCTGGGAAAAGACTATAGATGCTGAGTTTTAATCAAATAACAAAGAAGAGAAGCAAAGGTAAGGGATTTGAGCCGTATTAATGGCTGAAATTTGTAATATTGGAATTCTGCCGAGGTATATATATACCTTGTGAAAAATTAAGATCTTGATGCCGACGAGTTTGTTATGTTTTGATTAGGTTTCAAAGGAGATAAATCACACCAAAAACAGTGTTAGCTCAGATTGTGAACTTTGATTAATCTCTTCTTCAATCTTGATCATGAGACTTGATATGCTTGATATAATGTTACTACTGGTCTCATACATGCCTACTTGATTTGTTTACATTGCCATGAGTGCCCTTATGATTCCGAGCCCTCCATGATTGGCAATTGCCTTGTTATGATTTGTTCATTTTGTTAGGGCTTTGATAGGGGCCAATTGAAGTTCTTGTGGTACCACTAAACATGATATATAGCCATTGCATATGGCACGTGTGTTATTGATTTGGGCATGAATTAATATGATATAATATGTGCACACTAGATTCGGTTAGTGAGGATCTAACTTGATCTATTTTGTTTTGGCTTCGATCAAGGGCTTGTGAATCTTTAAGCTCGTGGGCACTGGGTTGTAAGGTCAAGGAACTTGTTATAGGTTCCGGGCATGACCCACACTCACAGGTGACCTAATGACCTGGCAGTAATGGACCCCGTAGGAGGTTCAACAGGTCCACCTCGTGAGGTCGCCAGCTCCTCAGTCTGGTGATCTGCCTAGGCCAACTTCCCGATGCCAACTAGAAGACAACTTGCATGCCCACTTGCATATCTTATCTGATAAGGCTGAAAGTACAATTACATTAAATGTAAAGTTAGTCTTTTTCCTTTGCATGACATTACCTAGCTAGCCATTAGTCAACAAAGCTGGCACTTAACTCCAACTAATTGTACCTGTAAGGCCTCTCATTGGCTGGGAATTAAATGCTCATAATCGTTACTTGCTAAATCTAGTACTATAAACAGGAGGGGAAATGCTTCAAGTACTAATTCCACGCACTCTCAAAAAGTTTTTATCTTTTTCATACTTGCCCCCGTCATTAATTCCCCAAGAATTCACCAAAACTCTCAAGTATCTTCACATTTATGGCATGAACTAATTCAAAAATAAATTTCCCGTGCTAACAAATTTGTTTGTCGAGTCAAAGCTTAGATTTTACGTAAGCAAATTGGTGCCGTATGTGGGAATCTTACTAAAATCTAGCAAAAAGTTCTGGTGATAAAAAATGAGTCAAAAACGCTTTCAAAGCTAAAGAATGAGGAGTTACAATGTGGAAATGTCTGTAGGATTTAGAATGAGGTAGAGAAGCACAAATGAAGCGGGACCTGCATGGCATGTCCCTGAGTGTGAGGCTGAAGCTTTAAAAAGTACGTGGAGGCCCTTGCTCATGAAGCCAGGTGGCTGCAAGAGCAACAAAAACCTGCCAACTCCTCTGCGCTATGTAGGTGAATCTTCACTAGACGACTCTAGCGAGCTAAATATATTGAGAGATCTCTGCCAAGGCTAATCCCCTAAGAGAACATGTGAGAATGATGCAGAGCTTCACTCCCACGATGACTCAAAGTTCAGGATAACCAACCCCAGTGCTTAAAGAGTCCCAACTTCTCCCAGAAACATAAAAGGAGTAGTGTTTTCACGAGACTCAGACCTCAACCTATGAGGCCTGCACAGGCGGAGATTACCTAAGCTAATAGCTTTTCCAACCTTTCTAAGAACTTTTTCTAGCCTTGACCATCAGATTTCTGTGCTGGAAGCATCCAAAATTCGTCCCTAACACTTACTCAAAATTCTAGGACATAAAATGGGTAGATATGTGCTGCTGGGGCAATTTTTAACCTATAATTTAGCAACGTTTCAGGCTTTAGTAGCAGAATCATGCCTCAAATAGTTAGGATGCTGGTCCATTCTCCACCTATTTTGGCGACGCTCTCATCGCGGTATATCGCCGGAGTTTAGCCTTGAATTGCCATTAGTCCTCATTTTTCCAAATCGCCTCAGAAACCGACAGCCCTTTCCATTCGATCAAATAATGAGTACATGCAAGTATGCCACGCCTCCTACCCTCATGGTCTGCCAAGACTTCCTCAATGCCTTTTTCATAAGACTTGGTCACAATCAGCGGGGCCTGTTGTGAGTTGTTCCTGCCCGGCTCCTCCTAGTTAGGCTAGTAAGGTTTCAACATACTCACATGGAACACCAGATGAATTTTCAAACTAGTAGGTAGGTTAAGGTGATAGGAAACCTCCCCCACTCTAGCAGTTACTAGAAATTGCCCTATATACTTGTGCACCAGCCGTCTGTGAATCTGCTGATAAGCCTTAAACTGTTGCGGTATCACTTTCCCAAGGACGAGGTTACCAATGTTGAAGCTGAACTGTCTCTGTTTCACATTAGCCCACTCAGGGGGGTGCTTGTTAAGACATTGATTGTGTGTTCAAGGAAATAGGGCCAGAGTTTCTTCAAGGCAATCATGAGGGTGTACACGAGCTTTTCCATAGGCGGATATTTGAGCTCTGCATCGTGTAAAGCGTGGCTCACATAGTATACTGGAAGCTGGGCCACTTCTTCCAATCTGACCAAGGCCTACTGATGAAAGACCCTTAAATGGCCAAATATAGGGATAGGATCTCCCCTATCAGCAGTTTAGACTAGGGGATGAGACGAAAGGTCTTTTTTCAGCTATGTGAAAGTAACCTAACACTCCTCTGTCTATGTGAATTCCTTCAATCTTTTAATGGCTTGTCGATCGATCGTGACACAAAGCTTTTTAAGGCTGCAATTTGCCTATTAGATGCTAGGCCTCTTTTATGGATTTCAGAGGCTCTATATCAAGGATTGCCTTGACTTTCTCTGGGTTTTCTTTGATTCCCTTTGGTTAACTATGTATCCTAAGAATTTGCTTGATGCCACTCCGAAAGAGTATTTTTTTGGATTGAGCTTCATTTTGTAGCTTTTCAGGACTTAGAACATTCTGGAGAGGTCCTCAATATGCCACTCAACTCAAAGGCTTTTGACAAGGATGTCATCGATGCATACTTCCATGGTCGTTCCGAGCTAACTCTTACACATGGAGTTTATCAATCGCTGGTAAGTTGTCCTGACATTTTTTAATTTGAATAGAATCATGTTGTAACAATAGAATCCTTTGTCTATTACAAATAAAGTGTGTTCCTCGTCCCCTGGGTGCATGGGGATTTGATGATAACCCAAATAAGCGTCCATGAAACTTAGCAGCTCGTGTCCAGCAGTGGCATCAGACATCAGGTTGATTCTAGGTATGGAAAAGCTGTCGATGGGACAAGCTTTGTTCAAATATGTACAGTCGATGAAAATTCTTTGAGCCTCATTACTTTTTCTAACCAGGACAAGATTGGCTACCCACTGAGGATATAGCGTTTCTCTTATAAATTTATTTCCAAGTAGTTTTTCTACCTCGGCCGAAGCCTCATATCTTACGCTGTTGAGGGGTCGTCTTTTCTATTTCATAGGTTTGGCCTTAAGGTCGATGTTGAGTTTACGATAGGATTGTTTGGGGTTGATACCCTCCACGTCCTTGTGGACCTATGCAAAGACATCCAGGTTTTGTTTTAGGAATTGGACAAGTAATGTTCTCATCGGCTCCTTCAGCCCTACCCCAATTCTGAGTTCCACTTCTGGCCCATCGTCACTTAGTCTTATGGCCTCGAGCTCATCCCCTGGGGAAGCTTGCGCCCTAGAATTACAGCTCTTGGATCCAGGGTATAAACTTTTAAAGGACGTTTCAAGTAAGTGATATGTTTTGGGTTGAGTTTCAGCGACATAGGCTGGTTGCGTCGTATGGTCATACGTTCTTGGGTGGTGGCGAACTCTATGATGTGAAGAAATACTAAAGTCGTGGCTTTAAGCTCTTACAATAGGGGTCACCCTAGTATGGCATTGTAACTTGAAGGTGTGTCTACAATAAGGAATTCTGCCAAGATTTTCCTTTTGTAGGGACCGTCCTCTAATTCAACCGAGAGCGTGCCCTGACCATTGGCCTTTATGTGGTCTCCATTGAAGCCTTGAAGCTTGACTTCGTCCAGCCTTATATCCCGAAGATCCATCTTCATCCGTTGGAAGCCTCCCAATATATAATGTTCGCGGGGCTACTGTTATCGACCAGGGTCATCGAAATTTTGATCCCTGACTCCGTCATGGTAATGACTAGGGCGTTCAAATGGGGGCTTGGTTGCTGATAGCCTAGTGGTGAGGGAAGAAAGAACTCGCTGGAAAGAAAGGGAAATGTTTCTCAAGTGACTAGTAGAAGATCTGGGCTTTATATATGAGACCTCGCCTCTGTCTCATAAAACAGTCTGCACCAAAGTCTCGACTGGAGGTCGGTTCTTAAGAGGCCATGTTTCAAGGCCTGTTAGGGATGAGCTTGTCATTCCGATCTTTGATCTGTTATGAAGTCACCCAAGTATCCCCGTCCAATCAGTCGTTTGATCTCTCGCCTTAGGTACTACGTGTTTATGCCGTGCCCTATGGCCCTATGGCAGCTATAGTATTTAGATTGGTCCGTATTTATCATCCTCCTGTTTAGGGGTTTAGCCTCAAGCAAGATCGGGTCTCTCTTTAGAAGGTCGAAGATGTATTCTACGTAGATGTTAAGGATGGTCATTTAGAATGGTGGAAGGTTTCTTATCCTTCCTCTGGCTGGAAACCTCTTTTACCCAGAACTATTTTTGTTTGAGGTCGTTCAGCTATTTTCTTCATTGACCCAGCTCGTAGGTCTGTTGAGAGGCTGGCTGATAATCTCGAAGAATTTTTAGAGGCAAACTTATCTTCTGTTGGCAAAAATGAGCGAGCATCGACCTTTTTCTCTTCTGTTTGCGCCTGTTCAATTGCTGTGGCTTAGGTGACTTTGGCCTCCGTGGCCCACCAGGGTTAGGGGTCCAATCTTGTGAAAACGCCGCCTTCAGCCGTGCTTTTGGAAGCTTGTTACTGAGAAGTTGGCAAGTTACGTTGTTCCAGCCACTGTATTTCCTTGGTGAAGGCTTCCACTTGCTACTGGAGGGTCACGGTTTCCGTGGTCGCCGGAGGCCATGAGGGATCGGCTCTAGCCACGCCTCGGTCCCTTTGAAGCCCGGGGGCCAATCGGCCATCACTGCTTCTTGTTCTTTAGCTTCTGGAGGTTCTTCCACTCATTTCCTTTGAACGGGAGTTTTTTGCACTGCTTTTTGTAGGGTTCCGCATAAGCAGTGCCAATTTGTTATCAAATTCAGCCTTTGACTCAACAAACAAGATTTGTATTCTCGGGAAATTTATATTTGAATCGGCTTGTGTAGTTAACAAATTGGCCAAAGGCAAGAAGAATGAATTTCATTCTGGGATCTGCCCCCTCAGCTTCATTTACCTCTATTTATATTGCCCTCTGTGTTAGTTGCACGGGAGTGATAATTATATGCATTTAATGTTGGGCCCATACGAATGACCAATGAGTCATCTCAATTGGGATTTGACCTTTACTTTTTGACTGATGACTACTTAAGTCATGTGTGGGGCTGGTGGCCATTACCTTGCATTCAATGCTAAAGTCCCATCGGTCGTAAGCGATAAGGTGCCTCATGTAGGTTCCCCAGCAGGTGCTTTGCTGGAGTGCTCATCAGGTCGCGGCGTCGGGTCGGGCCACCATGAGCTCGTTAGCGTAGCGCTCGGACATCTTGAACCGCAAGAACACAGGAATGGAGACTTGCCCTAGAGGTCACGAAAACAAGCTCTTTAAGTCTTCTGGTCGTTTAGCCGTTAGGTCGTCAAATTGGATGAACATATCGGAACCGGCTCCCAAAACCCTAAAACCGTTGACTGTTGTTGACTTTTAGCCTGTTGCGACCTGGTGGCTACAAAAGCAATGACTGATCTCCCGGTATTAAGATACCACCTATAGCAAAATCAGATTTATACTTCAAATGGCATTGAAAAATCAAGCAATACCAACACCGGCTCTTCTCACATGGCAACCTCAAATGATCAAAGGCATTTTGGTATTTGACTGACTAGTCACACAGTTTGTTCTTTTTCAGCAAATCTGCCAACAGGGCTGCTCTTTGAGAGTAACCCTTAATAAACCTGTGATAATAATTCACAAACCCAAGGAATGACCATAGCTCTGTTACCTTCGTAGGCAGTTCCCACTCATTGATTACTTTCATCTTGGCACTGTCCTTGCACAAACAGCCATTGCCAATCATATGCCCAAAGAAATTCACCTCTTTCTTCGGAAAGCTACATTTCTTGCTCTTCATGTATAGTATGCTCTCTCTGCAGCACTTGGAAGACGGCTTTCAAATGGTCAACATGTTCTTCCAAGTCCTTACTATAGATTACTATATCATCAAGGCACACAACAAGAAAGGGATCGAAATACAGGGGAAATAGCTTATTCATAAGAGTATAAAAATGTGGCTGGAGTGTTTGTTAAGCCGAACGACATTACCAACCATTCAAAGCATCCATACATCGTCTTTTGGCTCGTCCTCTTTAGTAATACAGAATTGATAATACCCCATTCCCAAATCAATCTTTGAGTAGACAGATGCACTGCTGTAGTGACCGAAATTTTTAGGAGTAAAATTTTATTAAATAAAACGTGTCGCTATAATCTCGCCATTTTAATGTCCATTTTATGAAGCGCTGGTCTAGTCACATGAATAATTTTAATTTCAATGATTACGTTAAGACCAAAATAATACAATTATTTTAACCAATAATTTATCCTAATTGATAATCTATATATATAATATTTAATTTAGAACTCTTTTAAAGGACAATAAATTTTTATTTCCACCAACCACTGAGGACACGTCTCAAGAAAAAAAAAGACAAATCCTTGTTGTTTGACAAAAGAATTCCTTTAACCTCCCCTATTCAACCACAATCTCCCTCTGCATGTAATCAAATTCAACTAGGAAAGGTCAACCAAAGTTTATTAATTCTCTTTCTTCTCTTCATAGTTTTTCACGCACAAAGTGGCAGAAAATATTCCAAATCTTCAACTCGGTACGTTCTAGCACATCTGCGTTATTTCCTTGTTTGTTTTTCCCTTAATTATACATGTACATACGCACCCAAATTCCACCAAACGTAGAAAGATACATGTTCCTCCATTCTTGGTTTACACACATACACATGGAAATTTATATCAACCACCAGTCTTCCATGTAGAAACTGAAATAGGAGAAAGAAGTTAGGCCGGTTTGTCCTCTCACCGTGAGTCGCTGGATTTCTGTGTTCCATCGTGTCAGATTTGCACCCAACACCTTTTCACTCTTTGATCTGGGTCTGTCGTTTTGGGAAAGAGTGGTGCAAGAATCGGGGTTTTGTTTTGGTTAGTCAGAAAGCCACGCCTAGAACATCCTTCGCTGAAAATTTTACCGGCATCGCCTATCGATTTCCGCCCCAAGAACGAAGCATGCACAGACCCGCCTTCACCTCGAACTCTCTGTTTCTTCTGATTTTGGGTCCGAATTGGGATATTTGGGATTGTTAAATATTATATTAAATCATTTTGCACTCTGATACCCAAATTTCAAAGACTCACAAGTTAGTCCCTAAATTTTTCAAAGTCACTAATTAGGCAGTAATATTTTCAGTTTATTTAGTTTGGGATTCAATTTACTGTTTTTGAAGATTCCACCTGAAGTTTAGCATCCACCTATTTTAGCCCTAGTCCTAAATTATCCTAGAGCTTCAATTGAGTCCTCAAAGTTCATATTTCTTTTCCACAAAGAATTATTTCTTCAATACTAAAATAATTTAATTTCTTAGATCGGAAGAGCGTCGTGTGAAGATCTATAAATCAATAGGTTTCTAGCAAAGGTGCTCAACTCGCAAAGCCTTAAGGTAGTCTCATTTTTTTAGAAAAAGCTATTTTTAAAGTTATGCTCAATATTAATTGATCCGTACAACGAGAATGCATATGAGTATGTGATTTATATGTTTATTTTATATGCATGTGCTTATCTACTTTATCGTTTAGATGAGACGAGACGAGATTTTATTACATGCATGCAATTCTTGATTACTTTGTGCACTAGTATTTACTTTCTTTATAGCATGAGACAGGAGTTGAAAACCTATATTTACCATATGATGCTTGTTTCCGAGTAAAGAACTTATTTGAGATATTCATGTAGATACATGTTTATATGTATATTTCTAGTATAATTAATTAATTTGCGTCGAGACTGCTAAGTATTTCATAATGAAATACTCACCCCTTCAAATTACAACATTTTACATGTTCAGAATTAGAGGAGAGGCATTGAGCAGTGGTGACATCAAATTTAGAATTTGTTTTGGAATGAATAAAACAATATTTACTTGTTCATGAATATTTTTAACTTCCTTATTCTTGACATTAATAAGTTCCTTTTTCTCGAGATATTATTTCCAAGATTATTTCACATATTTAGTCGCTTTTAATTAATTTATTTCAAAAAGAAAGAAAATATTGTTATTGTCCCAGTGCTTAGAATTTGGGGCATTACAGCTTGGTATCATAGCAAGGTCTACGTTTCTGTAGACTTGTAAAATTTTTCAAAAAAAAGAAAATTTTACTAAAATGAAGCCAAGAATTTTTATAGGTTACCACTGCCATTGCTTCCTCCGCTGACTCGGAAGGTAAAAGAAAGATTTATTTATTGGTTTGAGATAGTTACTTATTTTGAAAGCATTTTTGATGTTATATCAAATACAAATTATTTATGAGACTTTATAAGACAAATATTTAGGAAAGAAAACCTGTATTCAACTTTACAAAAGAATTGAGTTTGAGCATAACTAAGCATAATATGCATTATTTTAAGCAAGAAAAGATTTAATGATTTCTTAGTCCTCGAAATTAGCTTAAATTGACAGAATAGTAATACTTAGCTAGACGTTACATAAATGGTACTTTTCAGATGTGGCACCCATCACAAGAGATAGAAGGCAAGTGTTCAAGGCAAGGACCTATACGATCTTCAATAGGTACTTGTCATATAGGTTTGCGCTTGGAGCTACCGTATCAGAACATATATTTGGTTATAATATGGCACGACATGAAGCCATTGCCAATGGGTTTAGGACAAATAATACAGATTCTACTGGTCACTTGATATCGACCTTTCCAGAGAACTGACACCCCCAGATCTCCCAGTTGTCTTGGAGAGTTGAGAGGTCATCATGAGATGGATGTTAATTACCAGACCTTCCGTGATGAGCTGGTGATGTGAGGGGAGGCACCTGTGCCAATACCCGTCCCCGAACCATTATAGGAAGTTGTGGATGAGAAGGTGATAGCACTAGATGAGAACCTCGAGGAGATCTGAAATGGAGTCTGGAGTGTACGGACCTTATGAGTATACCCCAAGCACACCACGAGGCGGAAGCACCCCTACTTATACCCCTAGTACACCGCCAGTGAGCAAAGAGGGAAATGCGTGGCTAGATGAGTAGAGTAGCAGATAGATAGATGGAAACTATAGTTTATCATAGCATTCATTTCAGTTTACAATTCTATTCATTCATTTAAGACATTTTGTACTCCTCGTTAAAGGATATAAAGTGATTAATGAAATAAAGTTTCCGTCATATCACTTTGATGATGAATGGTTTTACTTGTTATGTACAAATGATTGTGTTATAATTGGATAACAAAGGAGATAAACTCATTTTGAATTCCTGTGTAAAGGAAATGGCACGAGGAAATGCACAAGCCAACCTGATGAGGGATTTGCTTCAAGTGGTGCCGGACCTTAGGCAAGGTGCACCTGCTGCAGCCCAAGCTGCCCTGTCTCAGTCCATTGTGGAGCAGTTTTGTAGATATAGGCCACGTAGGTTGTGATGGTGGCAATGACCCCTTAGCTATAGAAGAGTGGGTAAGGTCACTAAGAAAATTTTCTACCACATCTCGTGCCCTAATGATTGGAAGGTGTTATGCGCGGAATTTATGCTTGAGGGGCGTACCGGCTATTGATGGGAGTCTGTACATAGGACTAGGACGCAGAAGGAGCAAAGGAACCTGACTTGGGAACAGTTCAAAACATAACTAACAGATAAATACTTCCCACAGGCTCTTCGAGATCATAAGGTGTCCGAGTTCTTGAATTTGAGCAGAGCGACTTGGATGTTACTGAGTATGAGAGGAAATTTGAAGAAATGCCTAGGTATGCCCCACATTTGGTGAGCACTGAAGCGATGAAAGCTCAAAGGTTTGAGATAGGCCTGCGATCAGATAATGGCCAAATTGTTTGCTCTCTTCCGATCTGCCCACTTATGGGCAGGTGGTGAAGATGGCCCGGAAAATATCATATTCTAAGGCACATTATGATGGTCCAGGAAGTAAGAGCAATCAGCAAAATCAGGGGAAGAGGAAATGGCAGGGGCCGCATCAAGGGCAAAATAGGAATCAAACATCCAATAAAATGCCAAATGCAAGGTCGGCTAGTGAACAGCCTGCTAACTCAATTCCACTATGCCCTAACCGTAAGAAGTTGCATAGAGGAGAGTGTCTATGGGGCAAGGGAGTGTGTTACCGGTGAAGCCAGCCGGGACATTTTTCATCTATTGCCCAAACACTTCTGCTCAGAACACTGACCAGAAGAAAAGCACGCAGCAGGCTAACAAAGAAAAGGCTCGTGTATTTTCCATGACGCACGAGGATGCCATCAGTGATGCTGGCGTGATAGCAGGTATACTATCTATTTCTAGTATTCCTGCATATGTGCTGATAGACTCAGGTGCGACACATTTTTTTATATCTACCTATGCCTAGCTAGACTGAAATTTGGACGAGAGAAAGTTGGTTGTTCACTTGAGGTTAGCCTTCCTTCAAGGGGAACTATTAAGACGAATGAGATAGCTAGGGCAGTAAGAATTGATTTTGACGGACTAATATTGAAAGTAGATCTGAACATAATTGGGATGAAGGACTCTGACGCTATATTGGGTATGAATTGGTTAAGTAATAACCGTGCTACCATCATGTGCCATGAAAAGGAAGTGGTGTTTCAGAAAAATAGGGCAGAGGCATTTAGATTCTACGGATCAAAGGTCAGAGCACTTCCTCGCCTTATTTTAGCCATGCAAGCAGAGAAGCGGTTGGTAAAAGGCAGTTGCCAGGGATATTTGGTTAACCTTCAGGGTGAGCTAATGACTAAAATCACTTTGGACTGTGTTCCAGTGGCTTGTGAATACACAGATGTGTTCTCAGAGGATTTACCAGGTATTCCACCACAAAGTCAGGTGGAATTCTCCATAGATCTGGCACCTAGTGCATCACCAATGTCTAAAGCTCCATCTCGTATGGCACCTAAAGAGTTGCAGGAATTGAAAGTTTAACTGGATGAGCTATTGGAGAAGGGTTTCATCAGACCAAGTGTGTCTCCTTGGAGAGCATTGCTTCTATTTGTTAAAAAGAAAGATGGCACCATGAGAATGTGCATCGACTATCAGGAGCTCAACAAGCTGATGATAAAGAACAAGTATCCTCTCCCTAGGATTGAAGACTTATTCGATCAGCTGAAAGGTACAGCTTTGTTCTCAAAGATCGATCTCAGATTTGGATATCATCAGTTAAAGATCAAGCCAGTTGACATACCTAAGACGGCATTCAAGACCCGGTATGGACACTATGAATTCACGGCGACGCCACTTGGTCTCACGAACGCTCCTGCAGTGTTCACGGATTTGATGAATTGAGTCTTTCACCAGTACTTAGATAAATTCATCATCGTCTTTATCGATGACATACTGGTCTACTCGAGAGATCTGAAACAGCATGAGTAGCACTTGAGGATTGTGCTGGGCACTTTGAGAACAGAAGAGTTATATACTAAATTTAAGAAATGCGAATTTTGGCTTGAGAGGATTGGATTCTTAGGTCATGTTGTGACAGCTAAAGGCATGGAAGTTGACTCTTCTAAAGTTGAGGCCATGGTGCACTGGCCAACACCTACTAATGCCAGAGATGTGAAAGCTTTATAGGATTGGCCTGCTACTACTGGATATTTATTAAGGGTTTCTCTAAGAAAGCAGGCCCTATGACTCATCTGACATGGAAGGGTGTTAAATTTCAAGAATTAAAGAAGAGGTTAGTATCAGCTCCAGTGTTGACCATCCCCGATGGTGCTCCAAGATTCGTTATTTACACTGACGCGTCAAAACACATTCTTCTGGTGGAAGAACATGAAAGGGAGTATTGCGAAGTTTGTCTCACTAAGAAAATTGAGTCCTCAAAGTTTATATTTCTTTTCCACAAAGAATTATTTCTTCAATACTTAAATAATTAAATTTCCTTTAGACTAGATGAGGCGTGAAGATCCATAAATCAATAAGTTTCTAGCAAAGGTGCTCAACTCACAAAGCTTTAAGGTAGTCTCATTTTTCTTAAAAAGCTATTTTTAAAGTTATGCGCAAAATTAATTGATCCGTACAATGAGAATGCATATGAGTATGTGATTTATATGTTTATTTTATATGCATGAGCTTATCTTCTTTATGCTTAAGAAGAGACGAGACGAGACGAGACTTTATTATATGCATACATTACTTGATTACTATACGTGCTAGTATTTACTTGCTTTATAGCATGAGACGAGAGTCAAAAACCTGTATTTACCACACGATGCGTGTTTTCGAGTAAAGAACTTATTTGAGATATTCATGTAGATACTGTGTATTTCTGCGAGACTACTGTGTATTTCTGCGAAATACTTACCCATTCAAATTACAACATTTTGCAGGTTCAGAATTAGAGGAGAGGCGTTGAGCAGTGGTGGCATCAAATTTAGAATTTGTTTTGGAATGAATAAAATAATATTTACTTATTCATGAATATTTTTAAATTCTTTATTCCTTGACATTAATAAGTTCCTTTTTCTGGACATATTATTTTCAAGATTATTTTCCGCATATTTACCAGCTTTTAATTAATTTATTTTAAAAAGAAAGAAAATATAGATCGTCCTGGGTACTTAGAATTTGGGGCATTACAACTGCCGAACCAATCAACCAAATCCGCAATCAACAGAATGAGGTATTTGTTTTTCACCATTACGTTGTTCAGCACCCACTAATTGATGTACAACCTTAAGAAAACTGTCATGCTTCTTTTGGATTAACATGGTTCACCAAAAAAAGCTTTAATGGGTCTGATCCAGCCCGATTCAATAAATTCAGCCAACTGTTTTCGAAGCTCCGTTTATTGCTGGGGTGCTACACTGTAGGGGGCCAAGGCAGGGTGTTTGCCACTTGGTTTGAGCTATATCAGAAGGTCCAATCTGGTCTGGGTGGTAATCTAATTGGCATTTCAGGTGGCGTCACGTTCCTATTTTCATCGAGGACTTTAGCAATCAATTTTGGCAAAGTTTGTTGTCCATCTGCGGAAGTATCCTCGTCAATCATCAACTAAGCCAAGAGTGTCGGTTCACCATTTTCTAGCCCTTTACCCAAATGTTTAGCCAATAGCTAGTTGACGTCTGTCTTGCCCGAAACTATAGGGATCATATAAGACAATCCCTTCTCAGGAATGCAAGCTGAACCAAAGGAAGGCATGGGAATGTCATTTGCCTGCCTTATGAAATCCATACTGAGCACCAAACTGAAATCATCCATCGAGGCGACCTAAAGATCAACCATACCATGCCAATCACCAAGCTTGCTCCATGCCCCACGCACACTACTGGCAAGTGGTTTGGCAGTTGTATTCACTACCTTTAGCATACCGTTCCCACATAGCATGGTCAGTTTGAGTCACTTGGCTTATCCCTCCATTATGAAATTATAGGAAGCACCTGTATCCACCATCGCCTCAGTCTACTGGCCATTGATCAGGGCTTGGACATACATCAGCTCCTTTTTCTCGTTTGAAACTGGAATGGTTTTGGCATTGACGGTATTGAAGAGCTGCAACAAACTGATCTGACAGTTCTGCCTGATTTTCCAGAATGATATATAACGAACCTAGCTTCAGGCACTTCCATATAGCATGCCCCTTGCACCCAAAGCATCCACTCTGACGGACAAGCAGAACCTTCTTCTTATCCTCATGGTCTTTCTGACCTGCATTTTGTTTAGAACCAGCAGCCTTATAATCAAGACTCTGGCTTAGAGTTGTTCTCAGCCCTTTTATTTTTCTGACCGCCCTAGCCTTTGCCGATAGCATTTTTGGGGGTTTTGTTGGACTTGGCTGGCTGCTCAGTCCTATCCCACTGGAAGTCCGTTAAAGAGTTCACTACAATGATTGCTTCATCAACAGTTTTAACTACACAGCACTGCAATTCCTGCAGTAACCAGTGAGTACAGCCATCCATGAAGTAGAACAACACGTCATCTGGCATGCTGAGAATTTGCAGCATAAAGGTTGTGAACTCCTTAATGTACTCATAGATTGTGCTATTGTGCTTCAGTTCTCGCCGCTTCTTACGGGCCTCGTACATGAAATTTTCAGGGAAGAATTGTCGTTTCAGCTCCATCAGAAACTCCTCCCACATCTCTATTTTATGGCTATTGGTGTGTTTATGTCGCCACCAAAGTACAGCCGTATCGGAACAATACACGAAGGTTGTCCATCAAAGTAAATCTCTATATGCTACAAGAAGTTCTCGACTTCTTTCACATCCCGTTTGCCATCAAAGCCCTTCAGTCTTGGATACTCGATCGTCAAGGTAGTGAAGATAATTTGGGTAACACCTCCCAGAGTGGAACCCGTTGTCGGAGTACTAGTACTCAGATGCTGGGTGGCTTTCTTCACTATCATAACAAGCCGATCAATCTTCAGCTGCATGTTCAATATAGAGTCCATAACCTTAGCTTCAAGACGACCAAAGTCACCCATCATTTCAGCAGAGACATCCTTCACCCCTTTAAGCTCATCCTTTATCCTTGTTTTCTTAAACTGTACCGCTTGCACATCCGTTTTGACATCGCCAAGCTGAGTGATAGTGTGAGACTCAAGAGTCTCAAGAGTGTGTTCAAAGGCTTCCAACCGATTGCCCATGCTTGTGAGCATGATCGTGAGGACCTCCCCACTGGCTGCCCCAGAGCAGCCAGCACCTCCTTCAACCGAGGTGTCCTGTAAACACAGCTCTGGTGTCACCTCACACCGTTCTCCTTTCGTCCTTTCTTTCCTTCTTGGAGTACCACCTCATATACACGACGCTCTTCCGATCTGTTGCAGTTGTACTCAGGTCTGCCATTTAGAAATGACTCTAATACCAACTGCCATGGTTTGGTTTTTTTCAACTAACGTCAACCGGCACCTGTGGCCTTAGTGTTCTGTCCCTCACAGAAATCCCACTAAGTCAGCCTTCACTCGTCATCCCACAAATCCTTTTAACGATTGCGGTTAAAAGGCAGCTAATAGTTAGAAAATATTGTAGAGGATTAAACTAAAGAAGTGCACAAGAACTTGCAGAATGCTGGAAATTTTATTGCCACCACTAGAACAATTTACAAGGATGGAACTCACAAAACTCACAGTGTTTCACTTTTGTTACTTGATGTTTCTCACTCATACTTACAGCAAAATCCACTACCTATTTATAGGCAAAACTATACAAAATCAACGGCCTTCAATCTAAGGGCAATTTTGAATCTGATTTCAGCCATGCAAGCACACTTTTCTGCCATCTTTCCAGTCACTTTTCAGCCACTTTTGTCGAAGAACAATTGCCACTTTTGTCGAAGAACAATTGCCACTTTTGTCCAAGAACAATCATAGTGTTGAATTGCTTGCTTGACCACAAAATTCGGATTACCCTTCAGCTTCCCCAGCCTTTCCAGCAACCTTTCCCAGCCTTTGTAAATTGATTTCAATGCTGGAAATCTCCAAAATTCGTCCCCAACACTTAGCAAAAATTCTGGGACGTAATTCGGCAGCAGAATCGTGCTTCAAATGGCCGGGACACAAGTATTGTTTCACAGTTGACTACTATACATTAAAATAAATGAGATCTACGTCCATCCTTAGATGTATAAAACGTCACAATTTTAAACGCAACTATGCGAATATCTGCACAAAATTTGCTAAAAATTTCTTACCGAAACAAAGCATTCATGACATAATGTTTCCGATGATCTCATGCCACTCAAGTGTTTGGCGGCATAATCCCGTAACACTTCTAACGGAGAGGAACTACAATGTTTGGTAATTTTGACGTTATCCAAACAATCTTCGAATACGGTGCAATAAATAGGAATTGCTGAGGGGTAAAGTAGTAACGTTCACATTTCATATAGAAATCAGCAAGCCCTTCTGCTGAGTTCTCGTTGGCTGCCTCCGCGATATTCTTCTTTCTTCAATTTTCTTCATTTTTTGACATCAAGCCGGGAAGATTTTCTCAATTTCATAGGAACTTTGATACTTGATCTATCAAGTTCTTTACTTCAAATTCACTCAATCTATTCGTACAATAGAGAGGAGTTGGAGCTTAAACTTAGGCTGGGGATTTTTAATAGGTATGTGAATTAAACTACAGAAAACATAAATGCCTAGAGTATACCTTTTTTTACATGTAAATTAAGTCTAGTTGAATTTTACTTTAAAAATAAAAAAGAAAAAAAAAAGAAAGCGAAAAGTTTGGTTGAATTTTATGCATGGTTGACTTTCACCTTTTTTCCTGAATTTTTTAGTTATTCGGGTTCATCTTTTATTTTTATCTTAAACATATTTTGTTAGATGATTTCATAGAATTATTGGGGTTGTCTGATATAACAATACCATTGGAAACCTCTCTAGCAAGAATTAGTAGCTGGTGATGATAGCTTATTCCACTATAAGAAATTAAGTCTTTTACACACACGTAAAATAGCTGCACAAACTATGTCTGGTATTTAGCGACACATAAGTTTAATATGTGCTGGTAATTTAATAAATGCACTTGATTTGTTATTTTATATTTATTATGTGCCGATAAATATCTTTAGCTATATTTAAATTTAGTATGAGAAAAAACTGTATTTTCAGAAATTGGCGGGACTGTATAATTATTTAATAAAATTGATGTGGTATTTATTATTACTTACATTACCTACACATAATCATACATAATATTTATGTGTGGGTAATTCTCTAAACTTTATATATACCAATACTTTACTTGGTTCCAATGTGGTGCCTAATCACAACTATTTATAGGAAAATTTCAAAACGAAATTTACATTACTCACAGATAATTATAAATGTTATTTATATATGAGTAATTACTCAAGCTTTATATACTTGTAGTGCTTACTTGGCTACAACATAACTTGTAGGATAATTGTAAAATTGTATCTACATTACACACATATAATTATGAATTTTTTTTATGTTTGCATAATTCTTAAAGCTTTGTGTACATTGGTGTAGGTGTACCTATACTTGAGAATTCTCATAAACACAACACATGAAACTACGGATTTAACTCAAGAAAAGAACTCTCTAAAGTGGGAAATAAATTGATTACTGACAAGAGCTATCTACTAAATATGTAAAGTAAAGAACTGACTAAAAACCAAAAAAACTCGACATAAATCTAAAAAAAAGTGATATTATAGTGACAAAGCTGCGGGTTCGATTCTTCTGGTTGAGTTGCCCCAGAAGTTGGTGTCATGGTCCAAAAACGAACCATTTATGCACAAGTTACAACCACTTATTTGAACACGACAATCATATTCTTCAATGTTTGAAAAAAAAAATTATTGAAACTCATACCAGCTATTATTTTTTTCAATGAAAGCATAAAAACTTATAGTATCCTTTTTTAAAAAACTTAAATAGGACTTTAGGGGGGGAAAAAGAAAAGATAAAAATATTTAAAAAGATTATAACAGAAAATTTCTAATTACTTATATGAATCCAACATAATGCACAGCCATCAACCTAAAGGGTAACTAAATTCTCACTCGTGCATTGCATAGGAAGAATACACATCAAATTATAAAAAAATTTTATAAGTTTCTTTCCTTCTTTTTTTGTATAGTAAAATTTTATAAGGTTATGTTACCCAATAAGAAATAATTAATTTTTAACATCAACCAAATAATATTCTAATTTTTTTCTTATCATCTTAAGATAACAATTGTTTACGATAAATTTTAACCTGATTGTTATCGTTAACACAAATAAATATCAATTTTTTCACTAACTTAGACAAAATGGCATTGTACGAAATAATTGCTAGTTGGAGAGTGTGGTGTACTCTAAAAATATTTCTTATTTGAAACTAATAAAGTCAAATAGCAAAGACTATATATAAATTAACAATAATACAATAAAGTAGTCATATATAAAATAGTCGTAATTATTAGTATTCATTTATACTAGGAAAAATTAAGAAAAAATCACAATTACAATTTCCAATTAACTTATACTAACGTTATATATGTTTAATTTTTATTAATTATAAACTACATATTTCAAGATATGTTAGACAATTGGATAATCAAATTTATCTATCATTTAAACAATGAAAGGATGATAAATGTCTATTAATTATTAAAATTAATAGTGAATTTATTCCAAAATAGTGAATGGTTAAGGCAAAAGTGAATAAAAAACTTTTTTAAAAAAACTAAAAAATTTAGAATACCACACAAGTTATTGCAATATTAAACAAAATATCAAAAAAGACCACACTAACAGATTTTTAGATAGGGAACTGCTGTACAATGTTACTGTAGCTCCTTTCATTTAATTAATACTAGATTTTCTCTTTTGCGCTGCACGGGTAATACAAAAAACGGTTAATACGTAAAATTAAATAACGAATGATTATAAGTACTTGTTAACAATAATATTTTGTTATCTTGTCATGAACTAGTACTTTCAATTATCTCCAGCATTTATCCAATAAAATCAATTTAATAAAATAATAAAGCAGTAAGATATGACTCAAGTAGACCGCAAAAGCAATTAAAATAATTAGAAAAATAAACTATTATATAAGTGACATCCCAGTTTATCTAAAAAATTAAAACAATTTTAAAATAAGTCAAATTATTAGAAAACCAGAACTAAATTTATCTAAAAAATTAAAACAGTTTTAAAAGAAGTCAGATTATCACAAAACCAGAATCTTGCCATGAAGATAGGAGAAGATAAGGGAAAGTTGAAATCCGAACAACCAAATCTAATCATATCAATTTAAATCGGAATAGTAAAGATATAGATGGCCACAATAATGACCGCAAGAAGCCTAAAAGATCTAAAATATCCCCGTAAAATATAGTTTTGGTGGGAAAATTACGGTACAAATATACTGCAAACTACTTTGCTTTTATTTATATAATAATATAATCGATATATATACATATATATATATATATGAATCAACAGTTTGTATAGCACAATTATTCAATTGTATGGCACAATTGACAAAATTTTTCCCGCCAACAAATTGTATTGTGCTAGACTATATTTCGGGCTTTTGGCCTTTATAATTATTATTCGGCTTTTGGTTTCATTGAAAAGTGAAAATATACGTCTCACCATCCCCTTCCAGCAAGCTCTCGGTCATCCCTATGCAAAATGCGAGCTGTGTTCATCTTTTCAAATTTTGCCTATCTCCTCTCTTGATAGATGTGTTTAGGATTGCAAATCGTTAGGCACTCATTTTGAATTCTTTTTTCTCAAAATTTCCTTATCTCTTCCCTTCATAACAATGATTTAGGATTTCCAAATAATATACTACAGCCCTGACATATTTTACCACACTTAATATACTGCTATCCGTAAAGTATTGCATACAAATTTTCCATTCTGCGATATGGAGCCTAGGAGTCTTGAAATTATAATGCTTGGTGATGTTGATGACTGGTATGCCAAGTGGCTATTTGGTGTGGGTGATTCGACGATGGCATTTCTATTCCAGATTTCAAACTAATCAGGTAATTTCCCTGGACGTGGTTCTCCAAGATAAAAAGGTTCCTTCACAAAAACTCTTCGTCTTTGGCTTCTGTTTAAATATCTGTGTAGTTCTCTTGCATTGCCTTCTATCTGCAGATTGGGATTCAGTTATTTTGTCTCAAATGCAATATAATGTGGGCTTTGATTTGAATATTTGAATTTTTTCACGACTGGGTCACTGCACATTCACTTTAGTGATAAAATATTTATTGCTGTTCATGGTTTCTCTCTTAATTCTTGGGGTTATCAGTCTAGAGACATTTTTATGTAGTGGATGATGATGTGAATGTTCTGAAGCAATTTCTTTTAATTGGGTTCTAATTTGACAGAAGGACTCACTGCTTTACATTTTTAGGAAAACATGTATTTGTACATTTGCAGTGATTTACCAGTTAAATTGTATAATGCTAAATGTAAAAAAATCAAGATATTGGTCTACTTCTCATATTGGTTAATGATGAAGGCACATTACAAAAAGGAGAAATCATGCATGATTAATAAGGAAAATTAATTTTACATGCAAAGAGACATTTGCTAATCAGAATTATTAGTTCTTATAATCTATCAACTTATCCAATATAAATTCGTATACAATTTAAAAAAAAAAAAAAAATTGAAACCTTTTATGGAGAATACAACGGTGTGTGGATTGGGATGAGAATGACAACTGAAAGATTCTCTAAGCTGAAATTAAGTTGACAGTTGGAATCACTATTTAATTAAGAACAAAAGAAATTCCAAAAAACTTTACTTCAAGAGAAAAAGGACCATTTTTAGGAATTGTAATTTCATTTTCGAACTAATTAATTAGTATAATAATATAAAAACTGAGAGTGAGTTTATTATTACTCTTTATCAAAGTGATCTTAGTTAAGGTACTGAAATTATTCAGATGCATAATAAACGTGTCGAAATTGACACCAATTGGTTTCCCCTCTGTACAACTTTAAATTTTAAGGGTAGAATCAAGTCTGCCATGGTTAGTAATTCAAGAGGATATTAATCATTGTAAATCGATCCAACTGGAAGGACATGTGGTCCTTATTCGGTAGATGAATGGTATGAGGTAACTTTGAAGAACTATGACGTATTAAGACACAAATAGAATATTGTTGGTACTTGACGGAAAAAAGTCTAGTACTCTAGGAGTAATGAACACTCAGTGCTCCTGACCAATCAGGAGCTTACATGTGAGATTTAGAGTCTAAATTAAAAAACAAATTGGGCCCTTGGAATCCACACGTAGATCCCTGATTACTTAGAATTACCAAATTCAATGCTCCAGAGTGTATTGGAGTTTTTCCTGTATTTGACAACATCTCTCCGCTTTCTCCTTTTCAAAAGATGATTTGGAGCTTCTTTTTTATTGGAATTTTGCACCAAAAAATATTTACATTGTGTTTATTTGAAATGATACATTAATTCTTCTTGATTTATATAGGGCGGTAGGATACATGCAACAATGGAGCGAGTTCTCGTTAGCACATTTGTAGATCAAATGCGTGAGCAAGCTCTGTATGCAATGAAAATTTTTGAAGTATAGAAATGTGACACTTCACACAGACCAGCGCTGCATGAACGGAAGTTAGTTTTCCAAAAAAAGGTAAGCGTAATAGAGCACTCTCTTTTAGAAAAGCCTGATTTTGCACCGCAGATTTATAACTTTAGGCCTTTTGGAATTGTCTTGAGGACTCCTAAGGATAATACCGATTCCTTTGGTATTGTCTTTTCAATTAGTTGATTCTACATCATATTGTATAGAATTACAGTCCCCATTCTGACGCGGTCTTTTTTTGGGTGATTTTTATATGTGGTAGGCTTAACAACATTTGCAGAGCGTGTGCGCTAAGATAAGGTGCTGCTGACGTCCACTGGCAAAGTCAACTTTATTATTGAAGACTTGGGAGTATGTCATAGTTCTCTATTGCTACATTGTTTTCATTATAAGTTGTGTGAGATTAGGCTACTTATTATTTTTTTCTCCATCTCAAAATAAAAAACAGCTCACGATGACGTTGTCAGATAATTATACGGCTGAGGTATGTAATAAGTTGGGTTCCCAAAGCGATGAAGCTGTAGCTGTGGTGCTTCATTATATCGCGTCAATTTTTTCCGTTGTAAGTTATCACATCCCAAATATTTCTATACTTTAATTCTGTTTTCCCTTTTAATGAGGTTATATGCCTACTTGCGAATTAAATGAAACTAGTAATGGTAGTGCTTGGTGTCCCCAACTCATACAATGTAACTAGACTGCTTCTCAATCCTTCCATCCCAAATGTTGATGAGTTTAAAAGTAGGTAAAAAAAAATGCTAATGCTATATATGTATTTTTTTTTCATTTAGTAACACTACTCCATTGTCACTATTTCCCATATCATGTAGGGTATTGCATGATACCGGTGGCTCATCTCAAAATGCAAGCCATACTACTACTAATAGTACTAAGTCAGTTTTAGATGAGATGGAGAAATTTGGGGTAAGGAGTATTGACCAGCTTATTAATTCTTCTGAGGTATTTTAAAGTTTTTAACTATCTTATATTGAGTCAATTGAGTTTCAATTGTGTTCACCTATGTAGCCTAATCACCTGTGGATCGAAGTTGCACGTTAAGGCTAGTTTTGTAGTGGAACCATGGTGGCTATTCTGTCAAAGACTAATACCACGTGCAAAGAAGCTTAAACCAAATGGGAAAGAATATATTTGTAGAAAATGTGGAGCTATGACATTCTCAGGATCTTGAAGGTACACTGTCAGCCGTAGGCTAAAAGGTCAAGCAAAGGAAGCCACTTTCATACTCTGGGATAAGTAGGGTCAGCAGCTTCGTAGGGTTAAAGCCGGAGAACCACGTAACCGGATGACAATGGTAATAACTCTTAATTAGATAGACTCTTTGTATTTCAGAGTATGCCAATGTATGACCTGACCCTATTTTATAATGTGGCATGACGATATAATTGACCATTGACGGGAACTAAATGAAAGCAAAAGAAAAAATAGAGAAAGGATATAAGAAAATTTTCGGATAAGCCTTAGGTCTCGACAGTCCAAGAAATTTGTGCTTGAGACCTATTTAATTTCTCGAAAACAATACAGTTTCAGAAGTAATTTTCAAGGCTAATTTCCAGTACCTTTGATGGGAATCAGAAAATGATTATCATACCAAATTTAGACTTTTATATGGATACTATAAAAAGAACTTTATTTTTTGTAAAAACAATTATTCTATTGCCTTCAAATCATTGTGTAAAAAGGTCCGCATGATATATGTCTTGTTTGGGGGTTGATGGATTTAAGATAGATTCCAAATTAATTAATTGCATGGAAAACCAGATTCTGTGAACTCAGTGCTTACACAAGTAATCATTTGCCTGAAAGCTTAACCTCTCGTATTGTCTAATTCAAGATTTCCACTTCATCAACTTCACATGTCTTGAAGACATATGGACAAGAAACCATAAACCACCCTATTCCAGCATAAAGAATGAGGTAAAACCATGGGCAAAACCACCATTATCCTCTAATAAATACCTAAATCAACTAGAAAATAAAACCCCAAAATGTTAGTGAGTGAAAAAGACAAGTGAAAAGAGAGCAAAAATGGGAGTCTTGGAAGATACCATCTAAAGAAGTGAAGGCCTTGGACTATTTCCATTGATGATATTTTCCTTTAGAATAGTAGGATCAGAGATGAATATGACTTATCATGGTTTGAAAATTTAAAAGAGATCACTAAAATCTACTAAAATAAGCTATTGCATAACCTGGCAGTGAGACCTTCTGCAATTCTGGTCTCAACTCTTAGACGGATAGAATACAAGTTTATATATGATTTAAATGTTTACGAATGTAGGTGAATCTTTGATCGTGCGAGCACAGTAACAATGAGTAGTATCTAACTTTTTCAAGAACTTTTCACGAAAAATATAATGTTTCCTATGATATATGCTTTTCTTGAATGAAGGAAGATTTTGTTACATATGTGCAATTACCTTGCCATGATTATGATGAAAGCTAACTGTGTTGTGGGATCAATTTACATATACTCCATGACACCGGGGAGTATTATGTATCGGGTTACTATGAATGATTATGATTTATAATGTAAGTTAATCCAATCGGATGATCCCCTATGATAATGCTACGAATGATATGTTTTATGATGAGCTCATGGGATAATTTTCATCTTATGTAATGAGGTCTAAAAGTTTATGGAATGTATTATTCGAAGTGTTGTTTTAAGACTTGTTACTCACTGAATACATGTGTATTCACCTTTTATCTCTCTCTATGATAGATGTTGGGGAAAAAGATCAATGAAGTTAAACAAAGCTCTTGGGTCATCTCACCTGAGGATGGTCATTTTATGTGCCTTCACGAGAGGATTGGTGGGGAGTATATGAATACTACTTGGGCTTCAATCATTATAGTATTACCTTTGTCAAAATTGAACACTTTGATGACCTCCTAGATCTCTTGTACACCGAGGAGTATAACACTAATAAGTGGAACTTCTAAATAAATTGTTATGGCTATGTAAGTAAGTTGTTATGCTAACTAAGGGATGCTAGTAATAGAATAAATTGTTATGGCTATGTAAGTAAGTTGTTATGGTACTATGTCTATGGTAGGAACTTTATTTTATTATGAAGAAATATCGTACTAGGTAATGATGGAAAGGAGGAAGCCATCTGTTGAACAAAGAGATGTTATATTAGCAATTTGATTTTCTAAGGAAGAAACATTTACCTCATTTACCCTTCTCACTGAGGCGTCTTGTCTGAAACCAAATTGTTGTGAGTTTGCAGCCATAATAGTAATCAGTTCTCTAGCAGCAGTTGGGGTTTTATTCACTATGGCTCCTCCACTAGCTGCATCCATCATCTCCACGGGCAGTAATCGTTCATAAAAGTACTGAATGAGTAGCTACTCAGATATCCCATGTTGAGGACAACTTACACACAATTTCTTGAATCCTTCCCAGTATTCATGAAGTGTTTCAGTGTCTCCTTGTCAGACTCCACATATTTCTCTCCTAATTCCAGCTGCCCGTAAAGCAGGGAAAAATTTATCAAGGAGCATTCTGACCATTCCTATCCACGTGGTTACAGAACCTAGCGGCAAGTAGAATAGCTAGTCCCTTGCTCTATCAACTAATGAGAACGGAAAGGCCCTCAATTTAATCTGCTCCTCGTTACTCCTTGTGGTCTCATTCCTAAACATACCGCATGGAATTCTTTCAAATGTTTAGGAGGTCTTCATTCTCAAGACCATGGAATTTGGACAGTAGATGGATCAACCCAGATTTAACATGAAGTCAAACTGTCAGGGTCGGGTACTGAATGCAGAGTGGCTGTTGAGTCACGTTTGGTGTAGCCAATTCTCTAAGCGTCTTTTTTTCCTCAGCCATCTCTTCTTCCTGTTCAGATTAACTGCATGATGATAAATCTGGTAAATTCACTTCTAGCTCTAGATCAGATGATGAAGGTGAAGACCCTTACTTGCGCAGCTTTGCCTCTTTCTTTAACGTCCAAGCTGTCTTCTCAATCTCAAGGTTGTACTGAAGTTCACCTGTACAAGAAGAGCGGGGCATAAAAGGAACACAACAATAAAAACAAATAACTCTTTTTTTCTTTGAAAAAAGAAAAACAAATAACTAAATAAAAATTAAAAATGAAATAAATTAAAAAACAAAAGATAAAAAAATAAGAAAAATAAGATCTACTTGACACCAGTCCACAACAATGGCATAAAAAATTTGGTAGGTGCTAAATCCATCAAATAATAATAAACTTGCTCTAAAGATATTAAAATGGTAGTAGTGGCGAACAAAGTCGTACCCACAGAGATTGGTGAGATTTAATTTTCTAAAAGTAAAATAACTAAATTAAAGAGGGGTGTTTTGATGTTGATGAATCAAATAAAATAAAATAAAATAAAATGTAAATTCAGGTAACGATTGGAAGTCTGGAATTTCTAAAAATTAAAGCTGACGAGGAGATAATATATGTGATAACTATCCAGCCCAAGGTATAATCCCAGAATTAATTCCAGCAATCGATCATTGATGCAAATATAAAACCATTTATTCTTCCCTTAAATTGGTTATGATCATTGATACGATTGAAAGCCCATCCTTCCTAACTTTTTCGATAATCAAGAGATGTTCATTGATCACTTCCTTTGCTAACAAACAACCCTAGAAACGTTATTAGGATTTAATTTATCAACAACATTAAGCACTAGAAAGACCATCAATTCTAACTAATGAAAAGGTAAGATCGATCCATTTAAGTTAGATTATATATTTCTATAATAGGGATTGAACATCTTAATAATATCCAATTTTTTATTTTACCACTTAGGTCAGAAATTCTAAACAATTACATATTTAGAATTCTAACTAGAAATATATCACCCCAGCAATTACACAACGTGCACTTTGAATAATCAATAAGAATAGTAACAATAATAAACATGAGAAATATATAAATAGGCCAAGAACAAAGTATATAATAAAATCAATTTGATCTCACAATTATCATAGAATCAATACTTCAATAAAACCTTGTGCTGGAAATAGTAAATTTAGCTAGCCATTGATTAAATAAAAATCACCAAAATAAACTTCAATTGTTGATGTGTAGAACGAATGACCAATTTCTCCAAATTGATTCCGCTGCGTTTATGTGCCTCCAAGTCTTTCAAAAATTCACGTCCCGAGAGAATCAATCCTCCAAAGTCAAAAAGTGTTCAATTTTTGTTTCTCTCCTTCTTGTTCCCCCTCTGAATGAATTGTCAGTCATTCCTTTTTTCAATTGTTTCCTGCTACTGAAACCTCCAAAAGTCCCCAATTAAAGAATCCCTCCAAGTCCAAGTAATTTCTTCTGCCCTTTTCCTAAGCATGTGTAGGCCCAGCATGAATGAATTTCTTCTAAAGTCCTTTTTCAGGTCTCTTTTCCTTTTTCCTTTTATTATTATTATTTTTGAGGTAATTAGAGTTTTTACCTCCTTCTTGATAGTTTAACTGTTTCTATGCCATGAAGTGAAAGTATTTGCAAATATGCCATCTTACATTGCAATAATACCATTTATTTTTTATACTTTTTTAATTTTCATTAATTTAAATTAGTATATTTCAGCATTATCTTTGTTCTTTTTTATTACTTAATTTATTTTAACTTACTTGTAGACTATATATACGTGTCTTTCATAACCATAGCCACCCTCTCTTCCTTCATCAACAATTCACCCTCCACCATCACCACCGCCACCGCCACCACCACCACGGTCGTCACCACCACTGCGTCTGCCACTATCAGAGTCGCCACCGCCACCACAATTGTCCGCTTAAGACTATCTTTCTCGATGAATGAAAGAGAGGGGGGCAATTGACATGAAGCAAAGGATGGAGTAGTTTGACATGAACAAAGGGGGGAGGTGGAAGGCTACTCTGCTGTAGCTGCTTTGCAGTGAACGGCCACTGTCGCTGCTCTACTGCGAACAGCCACTGCCGCTGCTCTACTGCTGCTTGCGGTAATTAGCAGACGTGTAGAGACGCTGCTGCTGCAGCACTGCTATTTAGAATTGCTGCCAAAACGGTTCCGACGGCAAATCTTTGCCATTTTTCTTTTTTTTTTTCTTTTTGAATTTTTCATGGTTTTCCTGCCATTTTCCTCCATTTTTATTTTTTCATTTTATTTTTCAAAATTTCTCTTAAACCAATCTATGGCGTGTTACCATTCCAATGTGATACCAATCTAGCAAAGTTACCATAATCCAGTGTGTCACTATATTTCCAGCGGGTCCATTATTTTGTTACCATGATTTTGTTCTTGTTTTCGCTCACTAGTAACACTATTGACATGCTTTCCCCTCCCCCCCCCGGTTGTTTGTCACCATTTTCTAACAGTTTTCACATGCTTTATTGTTTTACTATATTTCCGGTGACTTTTTGGTGGTTTCTTTTTTCTTTTGTTACCATGATTTTGCTCTTGTTTTTGGTTTACTGGTAACAATATTGACATGATAATTTTTTTCCTTTTTTTCTTTTTTCAGGTTTTCCTGGTTTTTGTTTCCATTTTCTAACAATTTTCACATGATTTATTGTGTAATTCAGTTGTTATTGCCATTGTCTTAAAGAATTTGAGGGGTTTGGTTACCAAATTTTTTCTTGTTTTTCATTTTGTTTTTGTTACTAAGTTTTTCCTATCGGCAACTTAGCGGTATGGGTGGTGATAGTGATGGGCCGATGGTAGAGTGGCAAATGGGCCGATTGTTTTTGTTACCATTCACTATAATTATTTTCATAATTATAACGAAAATAATTATTATAATTAAATTTAATAAAATTTTGTAATTAAGTAAAATTGATAATGGTACTTTTATAATTGAATGGGGTAGATTTGCCAGTAACTTCAAATAGCAGTGTATTTTTCAAACAACTATCAAGAATGATGGTTTTTATCTAAAAAACCCCTTATTTTTTTTCTTTTGGACCTCCAAAATTTTTATTGGGCTGAGTCCAATTATTTAAGTCCATCCCTTGTTGACCCGAAGCATGTGTGCCCATGCCTTAAGCAAAATTCATTTAGGATCGGTGAATTTTCTGAGCTCCAATTTCTCTTCTGAAATTTGTCGAATTATGTCCATTTTGATTCAACTCCTTCATCTATTTAACAAAACACAAATTTCAAATAATATGCAAACATTAACCATTGGAAATAATCAAAGTACGAGGGAAATAACACAATTTATATATCATGTTATGCACTTCATCAAGATTTCGCCGGAATTGACTCCAAAAAGTAAGGGAACACTACGTACTGGAATGAGAGAAAGAGACGTCTATTTTGGGACAAGACAATAATGTTTGACATATTTAAGTATTTTTCTTGAGGAATGTTTGTTTGTTTTAAATACATGGCAAGAATATTACTTAAGTACGAACACCTTTGAAAATAAAACAAATAACTCAATTTTAATAATAAAAAGGTATAAATTGTCTTATTAAATTTCCCAAAACTTAATATGATAAGTAATAAAATAAACTACTCTAAAAACTTAAGTCGTAAAGTCGAACGTTAACTTAAAACAAAGCTAAATTAAATCCAGGATGTGATAATGAATAACCTCAATAAAGATTGGAGATTATAATGTTCGGGGTTTAGTTAATAAAATTTTTTCATTAATCCATGAATAACTAAAATTGCTCAAATAAAATTTTCTATATATACGCATTAGTTGTGAAAAATATACATATATATAATAATATAAAATGTTAACTCGTAAATAGTTAACAAAAAAGGGGGAAGAGAGAAGGGGTAGAGCTTTATATTGAAGTTGATTTGATTTTTACTCGATTAGCATTAAAATATAAAGCTTTGCATAATAATTATTGACATTTCAATTCTAGTTCTAAGTTAATAATAATTAATAAACTGATTTTGTTGAATAGGTTTAAGATGACAGAAAAACACTACTTCAGCTTCTCTAGATCGTCTTAATCGGCTTGTTAGATTGCAAGCTTGTCAAATTAGCCAATTGATTAATCATAACAACTACAATAATAGTAATCATGGATTGAATGATGAGATGAGTCAAGCAAGAGGAAAGAACAATAGAGATCTGGCCACTGATCGGTTTCACAAACTTAACCTGCCTATTTTTTAAGATGCAAAAGATCCCATAGATGTGGAAAATTGGATACGTACTATGGAACATATGTTCACTTATGCTTATATTCCTGAGACAAAAAAATAAATTGTACAACGTTGATGTTAAAAGGTAGTGCTGGTTACTGGTGGGACACCCTCGTTAGTTTAGGTGAGACAAAATATATGGCTTGGGAAGAATTCTGCCACAAGTTTTAGGAGAAATATTTTTCCTTAAATGGAAGAAATCAAAAATTAAATTAATTTATCATGCTCTGTCAAGGTTATAGGTCTATCACTGATTATATCAAGAAATTTGAGGACCTTTCCAGATTTGCAACGCATATGGTGGCAATAGCTGAGCTTAAAATTAATCGATTTATAGAAGGATTGTGACATGAACTAGGTCGAGATGTTCAAAGGGTTAGAACTAGAAGCATGACCTTATCAGAAGCAGTGGACCAAGCCTTAATTACAGAGCAAGCTAAAGCAAAAACTAAAGGTAAGAGAAGCAAGAATTCAGAATTCTCGGAACTCTAACTCAAACCAAAGGTGGAACTCTGGCTAGAAAAAGTGGAATAACAATAATTACAAATGCCTTTCTAGAAATAACTTTAAAAACCAACCTATTACAAAAAAACCAAACTCGAATACTGGACCTAAAGACAGAACTAGCTCATTCTACTTTACTTGTGAGTAAAAGGCATGAACATCCATGCCACTGGAAGACAAAACAGTGTTATGTCTGTGGAAAAATGGGTCATAGGGTCAGGGACTGTCCAAAAGCAAAGAAGACTTTGAATAGTCAGCCTGCAAGAGCATTTGCAATGGTATAGTCCAAAGGTCATAATGATAGTGATGTTATAGCAGGTACAATTTATATTTAAAATACAGCTGCTTATGCACTATTTGATTTAGGATCTACTAACTCCTTTATGGATCTACTAATTCCTTTATGTCATAAAAATATGCTCGGAGTTTGGGTGTTCCATTTACTTCCTTGCTTAGTACTCTAGATGTAATGACTGCTTAAGGGACCATCCAAAATGCAACGTTTTACTTACCTAAAATCTTGATTTGAGTAAAAGATATTGAGTCAGTGGCAGACTTAATTATATTAGATATCAAGGACTTTGATGTTATCCTTGGAATAGATTTGCTAACCAAACATGAAGTTCTAATTAATTACAAATCTACAACCTTGAAATTCCTGGGGAAGGAGCCTATCTCTTTTCCTAAACATGTAAGAACCTCTAGAACAATTATCTCAGCTATAAAAGCTATGAAATTAGTAAATCAAGGATGTGTAGCTTATTGGATAAGCCTATGTGGAATGAAGACCAATACCCTAACCACTATCTCCTTTGTACCCATTGTCAATGAGTTTCAAGATGTTTTTCCCGAAGAATTATCTGGATTACCCGTGGATAGTGAGATCGAATTTAGTATTGAAGTAATTCCAGGTACTCAACTTGTGTCTAAGTCACCTTATCTAATGGCACCTGCTGAGTTAAAAGAATTAAAAGCCCAGCTAGATGAATTAATGAGTAAGGGTTTCATTAGACCTAGCATTTCACCTTGGGGTGTACTGGTACTTTCTGTGTAGAAAAAGAATGGATCAATACGATTATGTATCGATTATCGAGAACTAAATAAGGTCACAATTAAGAATAAGTACCGTCTTCCTAGAATTGATGATCTATTACATCAACTCTAAAGGATCTATAGTCTTCTCAAAGATTGACCTCTGATTTGGGTATCATCAACTAAAAATAAGAAAAGAAGACATCCCCAAATCAGCTTTTAGCACTCGATATGAACACTTTGAGTTTTTAATTATGCCATTTGGGCTAACTAATGCTCCAACAGCTTTCATGGATTTACTGAATCGAGTATTCAAGGAATTTCTGGATAAATTCATTATCGTCTTTATTGACAATATTCTCATTTGTTCCAAGTCCCGAGAAGAACATGAGCAACACTTGCGTACTGTTCTTTAGGTTCTACTCAAAAAACAATTATAAGCTAAGTTCTACAATTGTGAATTCTGGTTGGAACAAGTTATGTTTCTAGGCCATGTTGTGACTAAAGATGGAATGTCAATTGATCCCAGTAAAATTGAAGCTGTACTTAATTGGTCAGCACCAAGAACTCCAACGGAAGTAAGAAGTTTTCTTGGATTAACGGGATACTACAGAAAACTAGTTAAGGACTTCTCTAAAATTGCCACACCACTTACTAAGTTAACCCTTAAGAATGTGCCATTTAAATAGACGGAGGAATGTGACAAGAGTTTCCAAAAGTGAAAAGCCCAACTTATCACAACTCCAATTTTGGCCATTCCTCAAGGAATAAGTGGCTTCACTATATATAGAGATGCATCTAAATAGGGACTGCGATGTGTTTTGATGCAAAATGGCAGAGTTATCGCTTATGCCTCGAGCCAACTTAAGTTGTATGAACAAAATTATCCTGCTCACAATCTAGAACTAACAGCCATTGTCTTTGCTCTTAAGATTTGGGGCCAGTATTTGTATGGTGAGAGGTGTGAAATATATACAGACCATAAGAGCTTAAAGTATTTCTTTACATGAAAAGATCTCAACATGCAGCAATGAAAATGGCGAGAGTTGGTCAAAGACTATGACTGCACTATCAATTAGCATCCGGGATAAGCCAATATAGCGGCAGATGCTTTGAGCTGGAATATTCCAAGTAAGAAGCAAATGCCAAAGGAACTTCAAATGGACCTTGAAAACCTCTATTTAGAGATCATGAAACACGAAAACTCGAGATTGGCCACCTTGACACTTCAACCTAACATATTAAAAAGAATCAAATGAAGTCAAGAGAAAGATACTTTTTCTTATGATATCAAGAAGAAATTGGAAAGAGGGAAGCAAATTTCAGTATACAATATCCGATCTCAAGGAATTTTGAAATATAACGATCGATTTTATGTGCCAAATGGTGAAAATTTAAGAAGGAATATTCTCCAAGAAGCCCACATTGCCCTTTATTCATTACATACAAGATCAACCAAGATGTAACAAGAAATCAAGATTTTGTATTGGTGGCCAGAGACGAAGCGAGAGATCACCGAATTTTCGTCAAAATGCCTAACTTGTCAACAAGTAAAGGCTGAACATCAAAGAGCTGCAGGTACTTTGCAACCGTCAACAATTTCTAAATGGAAATGGGAAAAGATAATGATGGATTTTTCAGTGGATTGCCTAACACAAATAGAGGATTTGACACAATTCGGGTTATTGTGGACCGATTGAAAAAATCTGCTCATTTCTTACCAATCAAAATGACCTTCAAAATGGAGCAATTTGCATAATTAAATATTGACGAAATAGTCAGACTTCAGAGAATACCCATAAACATCACCTCTGATAGGGATCCCTGATTTTTACCACGATTTTAGAAGAATGACACTCAATGTTAGGTACTAGACTCCAATTCAGCACAGCTTTTCAGCCCCAACCTGACAGACAGTCAGAGCGAACTATTCAAACCTTAGGAGATATGCCCCACACTTGTGTGTTGGAGTTTCCATACAGTTGGGACCAATATTTACCACCCATGGAATTTTCATATACTAATAGTTATCACTCTTCAATTCAAATGCCACCATTCGAAGCACTATATGTTAGATAATGACGATCTCCTCTGTACTGGGATGAAGTTGGAGAAAAGAAAGTTGTTAAGTCTAAAATGTTGCAAGAAATGATAAGTGGTACAAAAGATAAAAGATTGAGTCAAGTCAACCCAAGAGCGGCAGCATATATATGCCAATTGACAGCGGCGAGCAATAGAATTCACTGTAGGGGATAAGTTTTTATTTGAGTATCTCTGATTAAATGCATTCTTTGATTTGGGAAACGAGGAAAATTAACTTCTTGATTTATCGAGCCATTTGAGATCTGGGAAAGAATTGGTGAAGTGGTGTACAAGGTCAAATTGCCAGATCACTAGTCAAATTGCCAGATCACATGAGAAGGATGCACAATGTGTTTCATGTCTCTTTACTTCAAAAGTATATACTTGATCCTTCATATTTATTACCAGATCCCTCTGCAGAAATTCAACCTAATCTCACTTACGAAGAAAGACCAATAATGATAATAATAAAAAGTACCAAGAAATTGCAAAACAAAGAAGTGCCACTAGTCCGAGTCCTGTGGAGAAATGAAGCAATGGAATAAGAGACTTGGGAAAAGGAAGAAGATATGAGGAACTAATATCTAGAATTATTCCAAGGACGAAAGTTTTTCAAAGGGGTAGATTGTAATGACCCGACCTTGTTTTATGATATGGCATGGCGATATAAATGATCATTGTTGAGAACTAAATGAAAACAAAAGAAAAGACAAAGAAAGGATATAAGAAAATTTTGAGATAAGCCTTAGGTCTCGACAGTCCAAGAAATTCGTGCTTAATTCTTGCCTAATTTTTAGAGAACAATACAGTTTGAGAAGCGATTTTCGAGGCTAATTTCCCAATACCTTGGACGAGAATTTGAAAATGATTATCCTACCAAAATTAGACTCTTATATAGATACTATAAGAAGAACATTATTCTTTGTAAAAATAATTACACTATTGCCTTCAAATCATTGTGTAAAAAGGTCCACATGATATATGTCTTGTTTGGGGGTTGATGGACTCCAAATTGATTAATTGCATGGAAAACCAGATTCTGTGAACTCAATGATTACCTACCTCTGGGTAATCATTTGCCCAAAAGCTTGGCCTCCCTTATTGTCGAATTCAAGATTGCCACTTCATCAACTTCACATGTCTTGAAGACATATGGACAAGAAACCCTAAACCACCCTATTTCAGCATAAAGAATGAGGCAAAACTAGGGGAAAAACCACCATTATCCTCTGATAAATACCTCAACCAACTAGAAAGTAAAACCTCCAAAAGTTAGTGAGTGAAAAAGATGCAATGCCCTAGGTTCAAAATACCCGAGACGTTAATAATTTTCTCTTTTTCTCTTCTAATTAAAATCAAGAGCAGATATAAAACTAAAAATATCTTGATTTGATAGTAAAAATGTAAAAGATAATTGCATAGTGATAAGTGAACTGCTCCACACAAAATCAAAAGTTTTTAGGGTACTTAGATGAAGTTCGAATCATTCAAAGTAAAGCTAATTTATTTTATTTTGAAACCCACCATTGCTCAAGGCATCTTCTTCAACTCCAAATCTACAAAATAATAATTTTGAAATGGGTGAGTATTTCATAGAAATACTCAGTAGACTCAGGGCAATATTAACCAATTTGTGCTACAAATATACACATAAAAATACAATTCACATCTCATAAGTTTCAAATAGTTTTTACTAAAAAAAAGCATCATATAGTAAATGAAGGTTTCTGACTCTCGTCTCATGCCCTAAGGAATATAAAATACTAATATGCATAGTAACGACATAGCATGCATGCAAAGTCTATGAATAACGGTAAAGCATATGCAACAGTCTCATCTCGTCTTGTCTCAGGTATAAAGAAATTAAGTTCATGCAAATAACATATAAGAACATAAATCGCACTCTATATGCACATTCATAGAATAATCAATTAATATTAGTGCTACTTTTGAGAAAATATCTTTCGAAAAGAGTCTACCTCCAGTTTAGCCGACTCGAGCTAATGGGTAAAAGTCTAGTCACTTTGTTCTTCACTCCCCATCTATAAAAGAATATAAAACTCAAATTAGTATTTTTAGTGAAATGAGCTATTGTATAAAAGAAACTGTTTTTAAAACTAAGTGATAAAAAAATAATTATACATAACGCTTAAGGGTGTAGTGCCCAATGTGGCTAATACCCAAAAGTTACGGATAAGTAGGAAATCAAGGATAAACAAATTTGGGAATAAAAAAAAATGAATTTATTTAAACTAATTTAGAAGTCCTTAAAATTCAATAATCCAAAAAGTTATAATTTAAATCGCTAAAGTCATTAAATCTCATATTTAATGGAAATTAGAGCTTTAAATCAAAAATCAACATAAACTAATTTAAGTAAATAAAATCTAAACATAAACTAAAAGTAAGATTCTTTTAAACTTTCAAATCTAATTTGGAAGAAACCCAAAATAAGAGACTAAATTAATTGAAAGTAAAAGTTTATAGAATAAAATAAGCATAATGTAAGTTTCGGGACCCATCTGATAGGAATTAGAATTTCAAGGGCCAAAGGTAACCCAATTAGAAAATTATATACTTATTTAAATGAAAACCGAAAACCTAGGACTTAAATGAATCAGGTTAAAACATTGGGGGCTGAAATTAAAATATCCCAAAGTCTTATATTTACTCCCCCAAGTTCCATTCTTGTTCAAACAAACTCAAAAAAAGGGGGAAGCAGCGCCGGATTTCGACGCCTTCACTAGTGAAAACTCACGCCGGACACGGCGCCCCGTCCTCTACGCAATGACAATTGCCGTAAGGAATGATTTTGGGTGCAAGCACAGTGGGAGAAGGAAGATTCGAGTTGAAATCAGTGGGGGCTTGGTCAAGAACTCGTCCCAAAATCTAAAATTTTTTTTTGCAATATATTGTGTAAAAATGAAAATAAAAGCTTGGGTTAGGTTCCCAGTTGTGATATGAGTTGAATGGGTGAAGTTTTGTGGTGCAAATATGTTGGCGGTATTGGTAGCAGTGGCGGCCGGTGCACGGTGGTGGTGCAAGGTGATGATGGTGGTTAAACTACCAAAATGTTGCTTCAAATTTTCTTTTTGTTCATTGTATGTACAAGAAATGCATCAATGTTGAAAGTTGTTGGAAAAATGCTTTGTTTGAAAACAAGGCAGTGTGCGTGTATATGTGTCCAATATGAAATTTTCTATGGATCTTTGTGTGTATGTCTTTGATTAATTGGTGGAAAAATTGAAGGAATTTCACTATCCTAGTCATGTATGTGATGCTTGGAAATTGAAGTTTAAGGATGAATCTTTTCTTTGCAAATTTGAATGATGAACGTAATGACCATAAATCTATATATGGTGTTTGAGTGAGAAGTAAGATGAAAGAAGGAGCTAGTTTACCTATGAAAGTGGCTAGGGTTGACAAATGGGAAGGATTGAAGAAAATGGCTTTAATACACTATGACGAGACAAAAATATTTATGAAAAATCTTAGAAATTGTTGCTTGGGGCCAAAGCTTGTTTGCTTGGGGCCAAAGTTTCATAGCTTGATCCAAGAGTTCTCTTATGGGCTAAAATGGATCAAGGCAATTGTGCGAAAGGTTGCCCAACACAAAATAATCAATGAAATTATATATATATATATTTATTTATAAATGATCTAGATTGTTAAATAACTAAAATAATTCATAAAATATTAGTTATACTAACTTAGTTAACTGGTTAATTAAGTGGTAAATAAACAAATAAATAAATTCTTATGTAACATAAATCATTATTATATAATTAAATTAAATTAAAGAATAAAAATTCAAAGAAATTGGTAGCGACACGACTTAAGAATTTGAAATTTTAAAATTTATAGTATTAAAGTTTTCGGGTCGTTACAAAGGACTAGTGAAAAGAGTGTAAAAATGAGAGTCTTGGAAGATATTATCTGAAGGAGGTGAGGCCTTGGACTATTTCTATTGACGATATTCTCCTTTAGAACAGTAGGATCAAAGGTGAAAATTACTTATCATGCTTTGAAAATTCGAAGGAGATCACTAAAATCCACAAAATAAGCTATCGCATAATCTGGCGTTGAGTCCTTCTGCAATTCTGGTCTCAACACTTGGGTAGACAGAATACAAGTTTATTTATTGTAACACCCCAATTTTTGAAATGCTTGGAGCGTTAGCTTGATTTATCTTGCAAACTTATAATATAATTTAATACGAAAAATGACAACGTTCAATAGAAGTTTTAAAAGTGCTGAAGGCAAATATAGTACATCAGTCAATGGCAGTTGTAAAAAATAATTGGATTTCATCAAGTGTTTCTCCATGAAGGATATACATTTTTTCAAAAGATTAATCTTTTATAATACATATTAATTATAGTCACGGCTAGCCATTTTTCCACCGGCTTCAAAATCTAAAATTTGTAAATTTGTGAGGAATGAGTATTTCATACGAAATATACGAAATACTCAGTAGACTCAAGCACATATCAATTAATTTATATAATAAATAGTATACATAGGAATGCAAATTCTTCTAGGGTAAAACCCTAAATTCTTTTGTGAATAAGCACTGCATAATAAACGCAAGTCCACATTCTTAATAGATCTATTTATTCTTGTTCTTACTCTTATATGAGAACAAGTTAAGCATAGCAAAAGAAAGTCCTCAATTCTTAGTGAAATGAATTATGCACATAACCAAGAGATCTTGTGTATATAACATGCAATTCTTATCATCGCATATCCATAGATAACATTCACTATACAAATCAATTAATATTGCGCAATTATAAAAAGGTTTTTGAATAAAGAGTCAACCATTAAATTAAAACTTTAAGGGGTAAAAATGAAATAATTGAAAGTGTGGAAAGTTAGGGAAATGTGTTTCAAATGATTTTAAGGGTTAAATTTGGGAAAGAAGTAACATTATGGGTGAATAGGATCTAAGCTTGGGTACTGAAAAGAGTAAGCTCAAAAATTGTGGGGCCTGAATTATTACATCTCAGAATTAATGGGACTGGAAGGGCTAATTTTCAAGGTCAGAGAACTGAAAGATTTCAAATCAAAACTTTATAAACCCTTTTGATAAAAACCAGAACATAAGGGACCAAGTTAAAATGCATGGAAACATTGAGGACCAACTAATAGCATTTGGAAACTTGAGGGCGGCCAAAATAAATATTCTAACTTATTAAATGTCAAGCTAAGTCCTTAATTCCCAGTGTACAGGCAGAAAGAATATAGGAGAGAGAAGGACACATAGGGGGGAATCTTAGGAAATTGTCTAGCCAAAAATTAAGGTTTCGACATCCAAAAATTGGGCAAAACAATGCCCTCAATGAGCTCTTCTTATCGAAGTAAAAATTTGAGAAAAGGTGGAAGTTTGTGGCAAAGGTGGGTTTCGAAAATCCTGATTTTCCAGTGAGGAAAAGAAGTTGCCGGTCAAACTAATCGTGTTTTCATGTGCTATGTGGAGAAGGAGACCCTTTGAGATTTGTAACCTCAGATTGAGGTTGAAGAACTGGTAGTTGAGGCTCGTTTCTAAGTTAAAATTCTTGTAACCTCAGATAACTCTGCTCATATTGCTTTAATTGCCACGATGCATATGCTATGACCTTTCTCTCCTGTATTAGTACACAATCTAAACCATGCTTGAAAGCATCACTATAAATTTCAAATCCATTTGATCCGTTACGTATAGTTAATATCAGTGTAGAAACCAACTGCTTCTTTAAATCCTGAAAATCTCTACTGCATTTATCGGTCCAGTGGAACTTAACATTTGTCTGAGTCAACTGAGTCAATGGGCCTGCTATCTTAGAGAATCTTTCTATAAACCTGATAATATCCACCTAACCCTAAGAAATTTCTCACATCTCCTACATTGGCAGGCGTTGACCAATTAGTCACAACCTCAACCTTGGAAGGGTAAGCTTCAATACCCTTAGCAGTTATAATGTGACCTGAAAATCCAATTTTTTCTAACCAAAATTCACATTTCTCAAAGGGTCTCCAATATCTTTCTCAAGTGCTCTTCATGTTGCTCTGCATCTCTCGAATAAATCAATATGTCATCTATGAAAACGATGACATGTCCAAATACTGGTGAAATACCCGGTTCATCAAGTCTATAAACACCGTTGGGGCATTAGTAAGACCGAAAGGCATCACTGTAAACTCATAATGCCCGTAATGACAACCTCAATCCCATATTGCTTGGGTAGAGAAAGTGAGACCATTTTATAAGTTAAGAAACCCACTCCAACGGAAATAAGGGCTTTTGGATGGAAGCCCAAGAGCAAAACTGTGCGAGCTAGACCCAAAGCGGACAATATCATACTTAAGTAGAGTGGATCATTATAAATGGTATTAGAGCAGAGCCCAACCGGAAGTGTAGACAACAAGGACGTGGGGCCCCCTTAGGCGAGGTGATTGTGACAACCTCAATCCCACATCGCTTGAGTAGAGAAAGTAAAACTAGTTTATAAGTTAATATAAGTTAAGAGGCCCACTCCAACTGACATGAGGCCCATTGGGTGGAAGCCTTAAAGCAAAACAGTGCGGGCTATGCCCAAAACGGACAATATCATGTCAAAGTGAATACTTGTGGAATGTTTTATTCAAAGTCTTGTTTTAAAACTTGCTACTTATTGAATACTCGTGTATTCAGCCTTTACTATCTTTATGATATATGTTGGGAAGAAAGATCTACGAAGTTAACCAAAGCTCTTGGGTCTTCTCATTGGAGGATGATCATTTTATGTGCATTCATAAGACGGCTTGGTAGGGAGTTTATGAAGACTACCCGGGCTTCAATCATTATATTATTGCGTTTGTCAAGATTGAACACTTTGATGACCTCATAGACCTCTTGTACACCGAGGATTATAACACTAATAAGTGGGACATCTAAATAAATTGTAAGGGCTACGTAAGTAAGATGTTATGCTAACTAAGGGATGCTAGTAATAGAAGTATGGATGGTAGTATGTCTATGGTGGGAACTTTATTTTATTATGAAGAAATATCGTACTACGTAATGACGGAAAGGAGGAAGAAGGGTGTTTTTGATTGTGCTTTGTAACCCTCTTCTGTATTCCTTCCATATAACAAGTATGATGGTTATCTATTTAATATGAAATTATATGATGTTTTTGACTTGTTGAGATGATAATTGGATGGAATAATCAGAAAGAGGGACATAAACCAAGACCAAAATAGAGTTAAATAAATGTTGGACTTGAGTCTGATAGTTCTGATAGGAAGGATGTCTATACTGTCGATACGGTTGTTGATGATGTGCCTGCTCTTGAAAAGTATGGAGCACAGTTTGCTGGTGAAATTTGTGTGATTAATAATGTACGTTCTCCTCCTTAATTTGCTTTTTGTTTTATAACATTATTATACTTTATTCATCTGTTCTTTCATTGTCTAAGGATGTTGATTTTGACAATTTGAGCGAATGTTTTCAAAGCCTTCCTAGAAATGACATCACAGTATGTTCCAACTACCTTCATTTACAGAATAGCACGGTACATTATTTTTCATTGCGACAGACCTAAGACTCAGTGAACAATAATGAAGTGACTGGCTCTTATATAACTCCTTCTAAGTGACCCTCAATAGACGACTCTACCAGCAGCTGTGGGCCAGAGTCTTTGCAGATGTCAACTAATAAACTCTGAAAAGTCAAGGTTGAGAAAGATGATTAGCAAGCGTTATGTTGCCCTCAGTTTTCTGTTTCAGACTGTAAATTTCCCTGTTGATATAGCTTTTTAAATATAGAAAATCATTCAGCCTAACTCATTTTATATAGGAATGCTAAATTTCTATTGTTTTCCTTGTGCATTCTGTAGGGTGTCTATTATCATTTTGGTTGGTTGTTATTTTACTGTCCTAGTGCTACCTCATATTTTTTAATGCATTTGTGGCTTATTGTGGTTTGGATTTTCATAGTCAACGGGTTGTTTAAAATGTTGCGTGAATTATTGATTTTGAATGTACAAATTTGTTTTGCGGAGATACATTTTAACATGGATTGTATTATTAAGGTTTGGGATAACTTTGTCCGGTTAGCGTAGCATAGAAATTAACCCCAAAAAAAGTCATTGATTGCAATTTGAAAATTATGAACATATGAGAAATGGTAATTGCATTATCCTTTTCAAACAGGGACTTCCCACAGCCAAAATTGAAAAATAAAATATCATTAGCTTTTAAAGTAAATAATGCATTTGCAAGATAAAATTGGAAGCTGGGATGAGAAAAAATTTGGCAAAACTAAAGAAATTTGTATACTACAAATAAATAAGTTGTTATTAAATACGTTGTCTTTTAAAGATTGGCATAAAAAATAAGCAACATATTTCACTAAATAATTTCCCTTCTCTGTAGTTTTTGTATCGTTGCATTGTAAGTAGGGTGAATCCAATGAGAGCTGGTCCTAAAATAATCTTTTAAAATTTACGTAGGAAAATTATTTTACCTATATACCTTTAGTTGAATAAAATTTTTTCCGATATAGCTGTGTTGAACTGCTCCTAATTGCAAGACGAGTTCATCTTCCCTAAATTACTTTTTAAATCTTCTTCTTTATAGAGGAAAAAATTTTAATGGCTAAATACTTCTTTTTTCATTTTCTTTTTCCTTGACTTGAACATACTTCCAAAGAGTAAAAGAGTTAGATTTTGGCAAATAAATTAAGATTAGGAGCAATATTGACATCAATTATAGAGTCACCTATAAGTTGATAATGGAAAAAAAAAATTTAAGACAAGGTCATATAAATAAATATACCTGATAAAGAGGAACTCTTTTAGATTTTGTTTTCGGTCATATCGTTTCCAACATGCTAGGTCATGAAACAAAATCTAACGGTGATCTCCCTACGCAATCACATAATTGAATAGTCGTTTGAATTTCTGGCCCTCGTCCTCAACCGAGACCTACTTTCTCTTTTTTTCGCTACATAACAATCAATACCGAATATCTATTTAATTTTTAGGAGTTAATTATCTTAAATCAACTTATCTTGATTTTGGAAGATTAACATAAGCGTGTTGGGGCTGGTTGAAGGGTTCGCAGAGCTAGACTGCCTAAAGCTAGGGCTGGGCATTTAATCCAGAAACCTAGGAAACAACCCAGATCAGGCCGGGTTGAGTGGCTCGACGGGTCAAACATGGTTGGGCGAGCTTGTAAGTCAGCTCAGGTCGAGTCATTTCTAGTTCAAATGCGTGAAACTTGACAAACCCAACACGAATGCCCCGAGTCAGGTTCGACCCGACTGACTTTCTTTTATTTTTTTTATTTTTTTCAGTTTAGCTCTTGTAATTTTTAATTTTTCAACTGAGAATTTCAGTTGCTATTTTTTTCCACATTTCATTGACAATAACAAATTTACAAAGGTTCCAAATTCAAATACCCAACGGCAAAAGAAAAACAAGAAAAAATTAAAGAAGGAAAATATACAAAAGAAAAATAAAAATGCGACAGGATTAACAAGCATATGCAACAATTTCAGTTCCTTGCATACTCAATGGTCACTGCCTCTATATGCCTCTCACGAAGCCTACACTCCCAACAGCCTAAATTCAATTCCTTCTCCACCGAAGGTCTTCTTCTACTGCCAATGCATCGGCGCTGTTATGTGGAACTCAGATTCACTGCTGGCGTCGCTGCCCTACTTTGACCTGATATTGTTCGTTTTAGGCCTAGCTAGCAAGGTTTTGCTCCTGGGTTCTTAACCAAAAGGCCTCATATCTAATGGAGTAGGTCTCTTAACTTATAAACTGATCTCTTTTTATTCACCAAAGTGATGTAGGATTGAGGCTATTACAATCACCCTACTTAAAAGGGCCCGACGTCCTCATTGGCCACACTTTCGGTTTGGCTCTGCTTAGATACCATCTGTAATGATCTACTCTACTTTAACATGACATTGTCAACTTTAAGCATTGTAGCTACTAGGTCACCAATGTCAGCCAAGGTCAACGGTTATAGGATCTTGGAAACGGGCCCTCGAGAGCCTTGCCCAACTTAACAACCTAGCGACCAGACAACCAACAAACGTGGAAATCCGTTCTAGTGACCTAAGGGACGAATCTCTCTTCTACGCATTGCCAGGGTTCAGAACGTCTAGATTCTACGCCCACGAGCTCATAGTTCCCCACTCTACTTCTGCGAGCTAGTAGGCTTGTCACCTAAACAGCGTCTTGGGAACCCACGTGAGAAATCTTATCACTCATAACTGATTGGATTTCAACATTAAATGTGAAGCGGTGGTTACTCATCCCACGCATGGCTTGGGCAGCCATTAGTCAAAAGTGGAGGATTAATCTCAGCTGATTTGACCCTTACATCATTCTTGTGGGTGCAACATTAAATGCATGCAATCATTGTTCCCATACAAATGGCAAGTTTGCACTATAAATAGAGCATGAAGCCGAAAAAATGGAGAGACCCAAACAAAAAAAAAAAAAGAAAAATTATTATTCTTCTTGTCTTTGGCACATTTACTCTCTTCCATTTATTGCAAACATTCCTTGCCTTTACTCATTAACTACACAACCCTATTTAAATACAAATTTCCCGTGAATACAAATCTTGCTTTTGGATCAAAGGATGAATTTGATATCAACAAGCCAGGCCCGCACAGTTTTACTATTGAGTTCACACCCAAAAGGTCTCATGCCAGTTGGAGTGGGTCTCTTAGCTAATAAAGAGGTCTCTCTTTCTTCACCCAAATGATGTAAGATTGAGGCTATCATAATCACCTCACCTAAGGGAACCCAATCTCCTCATTGGTCGCACTTTTAGTTAGGCTCTACTCTAATACCATCTGTAGCGACTTGCTCAACTTTTACATGTTATTGTCCGCTTTGGACCTAGCTCACAGGTTTTGCTCTTGGGTTCTGACCCAAAAGGTCTCATGTCAGATGGATTGAACTTAAGAATTGATCTCATTTTCTCTACCGAAGCGATGTGGAATTGAAGCTGTCACAAATATGTTGCGTAATAATTATTATTACTTGCAACAGTCCATTATTTCTACCAATAATATCAGAACAATTTGTGACAACCCCAATCCCACATCACTTGGGTAGAGAAAAGGAGACCAATTCTTAAGTTAAGAAATCTACTCCATCTGACATGAGGCCTTTTGGATGAGAACCGAAAGGTAAAACCTTGCGGCCTTGGCCCAAAGCGGACAATATCATGTCAAAGTAGAACAGGTCGTTACAGATGATATCAGAGCAGAGCCCAACTGGAAGTGCGGCCGACAAGGACATTGAGTCCCTTTAGGTAGGGTGATTGTGACAACATCAATCCCACATCGCTTGGGTGAAGAAAAAGATACTAGTTTATAAGTTAAAAGACTCACTTCATTTGATATGAGTCCTTTTGGATAAGAACCCAATAACAAAACTGTGCTGGCTAGGCCCAAAGTAGACAATAACATGTCAAAGTAGAGCGGGTCGTTACAGATGTTATCAGAGCCAAGCCCAACCGGAAGTGTGGCCAACAACAGCGTTGGACCCCCTTAGGTGGGGTGACTGTGACAGCCTCAATCCCACATCACTTAGGTAGAGAAAGAGAGACCTCTTTATATGCTAAGAGACCCACTCCAACTGACATGATGCCTTTTGAGTGGGAACCTAATAGTAAAACTATGCGGGCCATGCTTAAAGAGGACAATATCATGTCAAACTGGAACGGGTCATTACATATAGTATCGGAGCATAGTCTAACCGGAAGTGTGGCAATGAGAATGTTGGGCCCTCATGGGTGGGGTGATTGTGACAGCTTCAATCCCACATCTCTTTGGTAGAGAAAAGGAAACCAATTCTTAAGTTAAGAAAACCACTCCATCTGACATGAAGCTTTTTGGGTCAGAACCCAAAAGCAAACCCGTATGGGCAAGGCCGAAAGCTGACAATATCATGTTAAAGTGGATTGAAATGGTATAAGGCTTGTTTGGTTAAGCTTATTTACTTTGGGCTTGGAGTTTGGCTTGGAATTGGGCTCCAGATAGCTTGTAAACTGGTTACTTGAAATTGGACTTGAACACATAGGGCTTTAGACTTAAAGAAAATGAGAACTTGGGCTAATATTTACATTTATAAACATAATGGCTTTAATTATCAATTCGAATTCGGGATTATGAAATTAATTTTACAAGACTTTAATATTTAGGTCAGAATATAGATAAATTTTTCTTTGATAACAGACTTAATAATTAATTAGACTCGAATCAATCCAATTAACAATAAGCTCTCATTTTCCTTTAAACCAAATTAGACGAGCGATGTGAATTTTTTAAAACCTTTTATCATAACCAATATTAAAAATAACAGTTTAAGGTAGTAGCGACATGCTTAAATTCTTTTAAAACCTTTTAAATTAGAAATTTTTAATTGAGAAAAATTCCGGTCGCTATAACCCCTTGCCACTTAATTTAATTTCATCCTCGAAATTTAGCTTAATTGTTCTGTTAGTTTGGATACTTCTCCAGTATGTTTGCTTCTCTTTCCCACTTAGCTTCTTCGCTACTATGGCCGCCCCACTGGATCTTAACTAACAGAATCTCTCGATTCCTCAAAACATACACCTTTCTGTCAAGTATGGCAATCGGCGCTTCATCGTAGGTCAAATCTTCCCGTACCCTAACTGATTGAATATTAACAACATGACTTGGATCAGGAACACACTTCCTCAACATGGATACGTGGAATACATTATGTACTATTGAAAGTTCTGGAGGCAATGCCAAGCGATACGCCACGTTTCCAACTCTTTCCAATATCTCAAATGGGTCGATGTACTTGGTCTCAACTTTCCTTTCTTACCAAAACGAAGTACACCCGCTCCACTTTGACATGATATGGTCTGTTTTGGGCCTAGGCCGCATGGTTTTACTCGTAGGTTTCCACCTAAAAGGCCTCATGTTAGATGGAGTGGATCTCTTAACTTATAAATTGGTCTTATTTTCTCAACCTAAGTGATGTGGGATTAAAGCTATTACAATCACTCCACTCATGGGGGTCCAACGTCCTTATTGGCCACACTTCCGGTTGGGCCCTACTCTGATACCATCTATAATGACCCGTTCTACTTTGGCACGATATTGTCCACTTTGAACCTGGCCCGCATGGTTCTACTATTGGGTTCTCACCTAAAAGGCCTCATGTCAGTTGTAGTGGGTCTCTTAGCTTATAAAGAGGTCTCTCTTTCTCTACCCAAGCGATGTGGGATTGAGATTGTCACAACCGTCACTCGCCGTTCTGCTCGCACTGCCGCCCATCTAATCTACTGCCGCTGTCGCTGCCCGCCTTTAATGTCTTCTCAAATTCTCCAACGGGCAACGAGTTTAGAAATACCAAGAAGCCTAGGGTTTTTTATGTCTTATACAATATATGCAAAGAATTTTGGGCTTATTGTGATATTGGGCCACAATTTAATCTTTTTCAGCCGGCCCAATCCCTTCAAACAGACTCAACCCGAGTCAACTCGGGTTGAGTCGCGTTTAGGAACTGAGTCGGATCGGCTAGGTTCCTAAACTCAAAACCCAACTTTCTTTCAGGTCGGGTTTGGGCCGGGACCAAACCCGATCCACCCTACTCGATGCCCAGCCCTACTTGAAGGCAGGTGACAATTTTGTTTTTTATTCTTTTTTCTCTTTTGTTGAGCAATTGGTTGATTTAGTAGTGTTGGATCTTTTGGGGATGCTTAATTAAGAATTGATTGTCTTTCTAAATAGCTGATTCCAGATGTAATTTCATATTTTCCATGAACAAAACCAAAAATTGAATTTGAGTGATGACGGATTTTCTTAATATCGTCATCTGCTATTGTTCGGTTTCTTTAGCATCTTTTATTTTGTGTGTATGGTGTATGCATTGAAGCTGGTGCCATCTATAAACCAGCTTGGACGCAAATGTTTGTTTTGAAAATCTTTGGTCAATTAGCTCCTGAAGACATCCAAGTCGTGGTGGCATATGTCCTTCCACGGGCATGCGTGATTGAGGAATATACAAATTAATGAATTATTCTGGAATAATGAGGAGAGATAGTAACCTCCCTCCCGTCTTATTTATAGATAATATGGTGTTTGTCACCCCTATGCAATGTAAATTTGCTGTAAGAGATTTAATCCTTGACTCCTTCATCTCATTAGCAAAAATGATACCTTTTTCAGGAGAAACCAACTTAATATACTCAAAGAAATGGTTAAGCGTGCCCGTAGGGCACAGCTCGTCTAGTCGAATAATCAATGCAAAGGCTCGCTTCCAGCGGTAGGGTGGGGGGTTTGAAACCTACTAAAGGTAGTTGGAGTGTGGAATTTTTGCTAAAGAGTGTTAGAGCATGGACCTTCCATTGAAGGCACTTGGATTATTGACTTTCCACTGAAAGGTGGTGGAGTGTGTGGCGAAGGGCCCCTTGTACGCATAAGTGTACAGTCTGCGAGGGGATCCAGAGACCAGTCGAGGTACATCTTATTATTTACCTCCTTCAGGGTTCTAGGGGCGAGGGTTTTGGAAGCCTAGGATTAGTCTAGCAAAAGCTACGATACCTGGTGCCAAAAAAACTAATAAAATAAAAAATAAACAAGAAAAAAGAAATGGTTACATGTGTAATACTAAGTTTGCAAGTCTAATCACTAATGTGTTTCATTTTAAAAAATATAAAAATTTAAGTAAGCCAGACATTCAATTCATAACAAAATTTGCAGTCTTTCAGTTTTCAGAATATATAACATTGAGAGGAATTTGGGAAAAAAAAAATGAAAACACAAAAAGTTTCAACATTTAGTGCAAAAGTATGAGTTCCATTCCATGCATAGCCACATCGAAAAGCTCTAGAAGGATGTGTAAATTCTGCTTCATAAACAAAAAGTATGCAGCACCTACACCAACCCCACCCCTTAAGTAAAATTTTTGGAGGCGCTGATCTTTAAGATTAATAACTTGTTATATGTTTTATTAAAACAATTGAATTAAAAATTTTATATTTTAATCATTTAATTAATTATGATCAAACGAAAGTTGAAAATGAAATTAAAATTATGACCAGATTAAAATGATCAATCCACTGTCAACCGAGGCTTTTCCTTGATGTTGCGGAGGAAAACAAAATCATCCATCATTTCCAATGGTCGTGCAAGACCGCATGATGTGAATTCTGTGAGTAATCTCTCGTTTTCCACATAAATGTTAATTATAAAACATATAACCTGAACTCTGTCATTTTTTATTTATAATTTAAATTCTTATTTTCTATAGAACCACCTGATACGACGCTAAAAAGGACACGCCACTTAAATATGGCATATAATCATTGTGCATCTTCATCTAAGAATCCATTCCGTGATCCTGCAAACTCAAATTCAAGATCTTCACTCAATGACAATACTAATGGTATTGTTTTTCTACATTGCCAACTTAATTTCAAATTTTATTTGCTCTTTGAATTGTTTTATATACCAATGTACAGTGAATGTGATGAGTCCAACAAGGTCAAGTATGGCACAACTCACGCTCCATAACATCACACTCCAATCTCCATCGAATGACGATCTAAGCTCCTTCCTTCCATTGAATGTTGATTGTGTAAATGACACTACACGTGCATCACATTTGTGTAAGTATTTCTCTTAATCCATTAGCTTAAATACAGTTTCATTTTCCGACTCATCCGTATTTTTATCCCTATAGTGTGTATTTTTTTCTTTTATTGTAATTGTATGCATTTTTTTATTAGTTCATCCAAACACGACTATTCAGTGATGGTTCATGCTCTGTACTTATTTTCTTATTATGTTCACAAGCACTTGATATATGAAATTTTTTATTGTTGGTGATTTGAAATGTAGGTGGTCCTAAGTTGATGACAGTACAACGGAACATGAGAATTATTCTCCCATGGAATCAATGCATCATCCGGCCAATATATTGATTCAACCTATATTGCATAACCTTCAATGGCGGAGACAGAGGAGAGCCTTCCTGGACCCTGGCCCAGGGGTCTTGTTATTTGGGCTCGGGGGGCTAATGCCTAATGGGCTAGGGAGTTTGAGTAAAAAATAAAACAAAAGAAAAAGTCCATCCCAAATCCTAAATAAACTAATGGAATGGAACGAAGGCAGTCTGGCTGATTGGCAGAAGGATTGAAGGAACGACCGAAAGGCAAGCACAGGCAGCAGCTCCAAGCCCTTAGGCGGCGATGCGGTGTAGTCTAGGCGGCCCCGAAGAACGCAGGCCGCCAGCCTCTGGCGGAGAGGTTGTGGGCGACGGATTCATCAATATTGTAGCTTCAATATGGTTTTATTTCTAGCCCTAATTCCTAAATCCTAGAATTGATTTTGCCCTAATCTAAGAAAATTACCAAGTTACCTCTAATCTCTATATTTATATGGAATTTAAGACTCATATATTAGATATATATAGGTTGAGAATGGTTGAATATTTGAATTTCATATTTATATGGTTGAGGACTTGAGGCAATGAGGCTTAAGTCTTTAAGAAATAAGAACATATAATTATAAATTAATAAATCATAAATGATTTTTGTTGGTTGAACTGTTGAAGTCTTGAACTGACTTGAATCACTTGAGATCTTGATTACTTGAAGATAATTATAACTTATTAAGTATTGACTAATGGATTATAGACCAATGGTTGAATCTTTGATTTAAGAATAGGTTACAATTTACATGGGACTTTGAATTTATGCTTTGATGATTGATGGAGATTTGTTTGTATATGGTTAATGGTTTGATTATTTGGCTTCTTGACTTGTTGGTGCATTGTCGATATTATTTTTCTCATTGTTAGTAAATGAATTATCTAAGGTAAAATAAATTTTCTAATGGATTTTATTAAATATTTTGGTTTTATGGAGAAGAAGTTATGGCTACAAACCAACCTTCTAGCAAGAAAGGCAAAACTACATTGCATTCTTTCCTTGGCCCATAAGAAATACATAAAATGAGGACTCCAATAACCACCAAGATACTTCCCCAGCTCAAAATCAACAATCTTCTCCTTCAGTTGGAAATCATCAATCTTCTTTTCCAATTGAAAACTGACAATCTTCTACTCCAAATGAAAATCAACTATCTACTCCAAATTCATCTTTTGAAATTGAGCGGGATCCAGGAAAAAGGAGAAAAATATGTGATTGGCCTCTTGAGAAGAGGGATGAAATCAGACTGTCGTATTTGATTACTGGGCCTTACCAACCAAAACTTCATTCGTATAAGGGCTAAGAATATAAAGATAAGACTTGCAGTTTTCAGTCTAGTTGGTTTAAAGAATTTAATTGATTAGAGTATTCTCCTAGTACACATAAGGCCTATTGCTTTCCGTGCTTTCTTTTTGGAGAGAATATGCATACCTCTTCCACTTCGGCTTTAGTGAGTAATGGATTTGATAATTTGAAGAGAGTTCATCTGGGCAAGGATTGTGTATTTCTTAATCATGTTGGTTCATCATCTTCATCTCCTCACAATAAGTGTGTAACATGTGATGACTCTTTGATGAGGCCATCTAAACATATTGATAAAGTGATTGATAGAGTTAGCAAAGAAGAAGTTGTAAAAAATCGACTGCGCTAAAAGATAACAATCATGACTGTTCAATAGCTAGCGTTGCAAGGTTGTGCTTTTAGAGGCCATGATAAGCCCAAAAAATCTTTTAACCATGGAAATGTGATTGAAATGATTAATTATACTACAAAGTGGAGAGAAGACGTTAGAAATGTTGTACTAAGTAATGCCCCCAAGAAATGCCAAATATACTTCTCCAGACATCCAGAAAGAAATTTTGGCAATTATGGCTAACAGAGTCCATCGTATGATACGTGAGGAAATTGGAGATGCTTGCTTTTATCTTCTTGTTGATGAAGCAAAAGATGAATAAGATCGAGAGCAAATGGCCATTATCTTGAGGTTTGTGAATGTTGCGGGTATCCTGACAGAGCGTTTCTTTGCTATTAGGGGTGTTTCTGATACTTCTTCAGAAACACTTAAGCAGGAGATATCTAGTGTTCTTTCTCATTACAATCTTCAAGTTCATAAGCATTGTTTCTTAATGATTGTCCATATACATATTATGTTCATTGTTTTCCTCACAGGTTGCAGTTGACATTGGTTGCTTCAGCAAAGCAATGTGATCCAATTTGGAGGTTCCTCTTTATATTGGATAATATCATCAACATTATCAAATCTTCTGCTAAGCGCAATACTGAGTTACAAGTTGCCCATATAATAGAAATTGAGAATATGTTGGCAAGTGGAAAGCGTCAATCTGGATGAGGAGCTAATCAGATGTCATCTTTACACCGTTCAGGTCCAACTCATTGGGGTTCTCATTATGATTCTGTATTGAGTATGATAGAAATGTATGGTGCAACGTACAAGGTGCTTGAGGATATCAGTGTTAACGGTCCTAATTGCAAGGCTCGAGATGAAGCTGATGGTGCTTACACAAGTATTCAGAATTTTAATTTTGTGTTTGGCTTGCACTTAATGGCGGCGGTTATGCCGATCACTGATTTTCTTTGTCAAGCATTTCAAAAAGAATCCTTTGACATTCATCTGCACTTGGATTTGTCTCAGCTACAAAAACTTTTCTTCAAAAGTTGAGGGATAAAAGGTTGGAGAAATTGCTTTAGGAGGTAGAAGAGTTTTGCTTAAAACATGAAATCACTATACCTGACATGAATAGTAACATGGGTCGTGGGCGAAGGCACATGAGTGTTAAGCATTATTACCACTTTGAATTTTTCAATCAATCCATAGATTTTCAATTGTCAGAGTTGAACTCGAGATTTAACGAGATATCAGTTAGACTACTTAAGTTGAGTGTGGAATTGGATCCAAAAACTTCCTTTGAATCATTTAATGCTGATAATATCTATAAGCTTGCTGTGGAGTTTTATCCTGACTATTTTCAGGAGCGTGAGAAGAATACTTCGAGGAGTGAATTGCCGTTTTATCATGCTCATGTGGTTTACAATTCTCCATTTCAAGTGTCTACTCGTGCAAATTTGTGTGAAAAGTTGGTGGAAACAAGAAAGTCGGAGGACTATAAAATGATAACAAGATTGCTTCGCCTTGTATTAACATTACCTGTTTCTACAGCCACAATTGAGAGAGCATTTTCGGCTATGAAATACGTGAAGGCTGCAGTTCGCAACAAGATGGATGATGACTTTCTTGCGGATAGTTTGACAATTTTTATTGAAAGAGAACTCGCTAGCACAATAGATGTAGACTCTCTTATTGATGAATTTGCTAAAGTGAAAAATCGTCGGGATCAACTCACATTTTAGCAAAATATACTAGATTTTGAATTGTTGCAAATTTTGTAACACATTTGACTTGAGTTTGCTTACTATTTTGAAAACTTAGAGCTCATATGATTTTTATTCGAGTTTTCGATCCGGCTCCCCCCACTTTTGTGTCCTGGCTATGCCGTTGATAACCTTAAAATCCATTCATCTTCTAATGAAGTTTTAGATGCGATACAACTGATCAGTGTTGAAACTATTGATGGAAACTCTATTGCACTAAATATATGTAAGTTCTTTTATGTTGCCAGCAAGTTATCTGAATCTAAATTTTTATCGCCCAAGGATAAGTTCACTTTAGACGACTATGCATGTACGTTTTCAGCTCTACTTATTTCTAAATTATATTTCACAGATAATGGTATTGAGCATACAATTGAAGAAGAAGAAGATGATGATGACGACGACGAGGACTATGATGATAATGAGGATGATGAGGGAGAATATGGTAAGAATATATTGTATTTTAGTTATCAGTTTGTATATTGACAATCTTTATTTATAGCTCTTTTCCAGTGGTTTTACTTAATTTTTGCCATTGAGTTTTTGATCTTCTAATTTCAAAGTTCGAACGGTTCTATTACCTAAAATATTCCATTTCTATGTTAGCACGCAGATACAGGAATTTGTTTGATGATGGCTTAAATAGCGTTGAGGAAGATGCTACCTCTGAAGGTTTGTATATATAATTATATACAATGCCAAGTTATTCAAATAGTTTTATATAGTATTTATAGCTTGCTTATCTCACTTACTTCAATATAGGAGAAAATATTGAGCGCACTGATTTATCAAGCATTGGTAAGTTTTCTCATTATACGGTACTTCGGATTGCTATCTTAACTAGTTTGCTTTTGTGTTCTAATTCATAGTGGCAAAATATTTTTGTACGGTTTATTTAGTAGTTATAAAAATAACTAAGATAATATTAAATAATTTAAGATAATTAAATCAAAATAATTTACTTATTTGAAATTCAAGATAACAAAATCCATTTTAAACCAGCCCGCGCCAAGTATAATTAACATAACAAAATCAAAATAATTTACGTTAGTTATCTAGATTTAGAAAGTAATAAAATCTTTTAAATAATCAAAATTTTAAATCAGTAAATCATTTAAAATAACTAACATAATGAATTTTCTTAAATCGTTATGATTTAAAACGTAAATTATTGCGTTACCATTTGGTGTATTATCTTATACATAAGACAAAACTATGCATTGTTATTTAATAGTAAATTATAATTCATTTATCAACTTAATCATAATCTACTCATTCTCGTTGATTATGTTTACTGACCACAATTGAATCATATTTCTTTTAGTAATTTAAACATAGTCAACTCATTAAAGTGAACAGGTTGTATAAAAAGGATCAGCCAATTATAGTTTTATATTTATTTAAGCATTCACTTTTTAGGTTTGTAATCTAGATCAAGAAAAAATTTGTAATTTACTAGTCGCATAATATTACATTCGATAATTGTATGTGTCTGGATCATAATAAATTATTAAATGATTTCCAAATTTTCACTGTTGGAACATATTATTTTAATCTGAGTACATTAATAATCCATCAGAGTATGATGACATTGGAGATCCCAAATATGAATGTCCATATTGTGAAGTATATTTCTGGTGTGACGAGAGCTCCAACAAAGGTTGCGATACAGAGAATCCAGAGACTTCTTAGTGTTGCGTTAAAGGAAATGTTGTTCTACCATTAATGAAAGATCCTCCGAAAATTTTTTGAGGGATTTGCTTGATGGTAGTGATGAAAGGAGCAAGAATTTCACTGAAAATCTTCGTTCTTATAATGCGATGTTCTCCTTCACTTCAATGGGAGACAAGATTGACAAGCACTTAAACAATGGGCATGCACGGCCTATATTCAAGATTAATAGGGAGAATCACCACTTGATTGGTACTTTATTACCTCAGAATTGGATAGCACCTAAATTTGCTCAAATGTGGATCACTGATGGTGCAAATGAGATTATGCATAGAGTCCAATCTAGTCGGTAAGATTATTGTGCTCATCTTCTATCATTACTCAAATTGTCCAATTGTATATCGTTAATTTTACACCATATGTCGGTTAAAGCTTACGTCATAGACCTTTAGGCGATTATGTGCTGAAAACGATCTACGTGAGGATATCATTGCTGACCTTAAAGAGATGCTTGATCAAAACAATGTCTTGGCTCAGCGGCTTAGAATCGTAAGAGACAGAGTGGATCAAGATAATGTAGCTAACATCAAACTGAGGCTTATTGCTAAAAGAAATAGTGATGGGAAGATATACAACCTCCCTGAAAAAAAAAAGAAGTTGCTGCAATATTATAGGGCAACCTTGATTCTTCTCGAGGTGATCGTGACATCATTATCGAGACCAGAAGGAGGAAACTTCAGCGAATAAATGAGTTGCACCTCCAGTACCTTGGCCTTGAGTACCATTTGTTGTTTCCCTTTGGTCAACATGGCTATAGAAATGATATTGAGCAAGGAACTATAGGCTCAACATCTAGCTCTTCAAAAAGCACAATCATGCAAAGAGAGTACTTTGCTTATAGGCTAGAGGAGCGGTATGAGGAATCATCATGAGCTTGAGCTCTAAAAGATTATTTCAACAATTCATAGTTGATGGCTGCATCATGGTTAAGTCAACTCGATTGAGATATATATGGTCTCATCAGAAGGAACTATGGTGTGAAATGTACAAAGGGTTAACTGATGTAGTTGCAAGGGGTTAGAACGATCCTACAAAACTTGGGAAGCAAATACTATTACCTGAGTCTTTTACAGATGTTGCACGCAACATGTTGTAGAATTTACATGCAATCCAAAATTTCCAGAAATTATCTGATTTGTTTAGAAAATGGGCTTGAGACCAGAGGATCATCCGGATATCATTTGCAGAGTATTTAAAATTAAGCTGGATCAACTAATCAAGGATATCAAGCAGAATAAAGTGTTTGGTGAAGTTAGAGATGGTGTGTTCTACTTTTATTATTTTCCTCTTTCCAACAATAAATTTATGATCTCAAGCTAACCGAATTATTGTTCAATTTTCAACAACTAGCCTTTATCTTTTTACCACTTCACAGTAATATACATTGTTGAATTCCAAAAGCGGGACTGCCACATGCGCATATTTTATTGTTTTTAACCCATCGAAAAAGGACTCTAGATCCTGCCGATATTGACAGCATCATATTAGCTGAAATGTGATAGCCTCAATCCCACATCGCTTGGGTAGAGAAAGTAAAACCAGTTTATAAGCCATGAGACTCACTCCATCTGACATGAGGCCTTTTGGGCGAGAACCCAAGAGCAAAACAGTGCAGGATAGGCCCAAAGCGAACAATATTATGTCAAAGTGGTGTGGGTCATTACAGATGGTATCAGAGTCGAGCCCAACTGGAAGTTTCGCCAACGAAAACGTTGGGCACCCTTAGGTGGGGTGATTGTGATAGCTTCAATCCCACATCGCTTGGGTAGAGAAAGTGAAACCAGTTTATAAGCTATGAGACTCACTCCATCTGACATGAGGCCTTTTGGGCGAGAGCTTAAGAGTAAAACCGTGCGGCTAGGCCTAAAGCGAACAATATCGTGTCAAAGTAAAGTGGGTTCATGCGATCCAATGAAGGTAGCCAAACATCAATTAACAGGTCAAGATAAATTCGTCAATTCAGAGCCAATAGTGTCAAATTTGGACAAATAATATGTGTTTTCTAAGCAGAAACTAGCCACTGAACAAAACTCATAGGCTAAAGCCTTTGAGCCCACTAGTCTCCTGGCCAAATTCTATCGTTTTGAGGGTTAAATCGGCACTTCAATTATTCTGGCAGAATTTTGGCGAATTTTCAAATTTATTTATTTTTTTTCTTGCTTTTGGTAATTAGGATTTTTATATATTTCCTTTAGTAATTAGGTTTCTTTTCCTTCAAGAATTAGATTTTATTTTTACCCTATATAAAGGGTTTCATTGTAATACAATTAGCACGGAGTTTTTATGATGAATTAAAGACATTGTATTTGTTAAAGAGATGTAATTCTCTTATTGGTAAATCATGTTTTCGTGGATTCGAATTACACGTCTCTTATCAAAGGATTTAGGGCTTTATCCTTTGTGACGAGGTTTTTAACTTGTGTTCGTGATCAATTTTCACAGGTACAAGTTCTAAGGTCCAAATTTTTTGCCCGAATATTGGCTTTTCCGGATGTCAACGTCGTTCGCTTGCTTGGATTAAAATACCCGCTTCCGTGATCTTATCGTGGGTCATTACATGAAATCTCAAATTAGAAAAAAGAGCTTGAATACTTTAATGCTATAAGGGATTTAATGATTCACGGTCTGTACGAACATTTGAATCCCAAGTCTCTATGCATGGACAAGGGCAATTCTACAAAGCATTTCCCAAAAATGTTCATGGCTGAAACCAGAATTGATGAAAATGGGTATCTTGTTTATAGACGCAGCAATGATGGTCAAGTATGGAAAAGAATGGTGTTAAACTTGACAACAGTTACGTTATCCCACACATCGTTAGCTCCTTTTGAAATATGGAGCTCACATTAACATTAAGTGGTGTAATCAGTCTAAGTCAATTAAATACATATTCAAACACATCAACAAAGGGTAGGATCACATTACAGTCTCTTTTAGCAACGATGCAGATTCTGAATTAAAAAAAGGAGTTGATGAAATAGTAATGTATTATGACTATAGATATATTTCTGCATGTGAAGCTACTTGGAGAATCTTTGGGTTCAATTTCAATAAAGGGAGTACCCGTTGAGTGGTTGAGTTTCCATTTGCCAGATGAGCAAAACATTATTTATACAGATGGGGATCCGGTTGATGTGTTTCTTAGTAAACCGAGAGTAAATTCACCAATTGGATGGAGGCAAATAAGAAATTCCCTGAAGCAAGACAGTTAATATATTCTGAATTCCTAAAACATTTTGTATGGAAGCAAAAAACAAAGGAATTGGTACCCAGGCAACAATGAACTACTATACGGAGGGTTTTTTTTATATACGTATAGGTGCTGGAGAGAAGTATTACCTTATAACTCTCTTAAATGTCGTTTGGGGCGCAACGAGCTATGAAGATCTTCAGACCATTGATGGAGTTGTGTTGACTGTTGATGGAGTTACGTTGACACATTCAGGGATGACTATTATCTCGAGGATTATTAGATGATGATCCAGAATATATTGATGGAATAGCCGAGGCCAGTCAAAGGGGTTCAACTTATTCTTTAATAAAGCTATTTACAACTTTGTTGATATCTGATTGCCTCTCTCGACTAGAGTATGTTTAGGATAAATGTTGGGTTTATTTATCAGATGATTTACTCTACAATCAACGCAAATTACAGAATTCTCAAGGTCAGTCTTATATTATTATATTGTGCTTCCGCCATTTTTTTCCTTTCTTGAATTTCATGACGAGCTACAAGCAATATTAAATTGAAATTCTATTATATGCTTACCCTTTGCAGATTTTCAATTATCTAATAAGGGTATTAAAAATTTTACATTGCTTGAGATTGAGAAACTCTTGAAAATAAGAGGTAAAAGCCTCAACGATTATGATTGTATGCCTTACTTATACATGCTAATCAAGAAGATGATTTGAATAGTTTAATAGATGAAGAGCAGTACTATGATAAAGATGCTTTGGCAAGAGAGCATAATATGTTGGTGTCTAAGTTAATAGATGAACAACGCACAGCCTATAACACTATTCGTCAATCTGTTTATGCAGATAAAGGCGGGGCATTTTTTTATATGGCTACCGGGGGACAGGCAAGACTTTTTGTCTGGAGCACATTATTAGTAGCTTTGAGGTCTAGAGGATATATTGTGTTGAATGTGGCATCAAGCGGTATCGCATTGCTTCTGTTGCCAGGAAGTCAGACTGCACACTCTAGATTTGTCATTACTCTCAACCCAACTGAAGAACCTTCTTGCAATATTAAGTAGGAAGCCCTCTTGCTACCTTGATAAAGAAGGCTAGGCTAATTATATGGGATGCAGCCCCAGTGATGAACAAGCATTGTTTTAAAGATCTCGATAGAAGTATGCGAGACATCCTTTGAGATCAAAATCCATTTAGCATGAATCAACCATTTAGAGGTAAAACAGTAGTTTTTGGAGGTGACTTTCATCAAATATTTCCTGTTATACCAAATGGGAGTAGACAAGACATTGTCAATGTAGCTATTAATTCATCAAGTTTGTGGGATTAGTGTAAAGTCATTAGACTCACAAAAAACATGCAACTGCAACGTCTTTCAGATTGCACTGAATGTACAGAGTTAAAAGCCTTTTCAGATAGGATCTCGAGCATTGAGGATGGCACAATTGGTGGAAGAAATGATTGATATGCTGAGATTGAAATTCCAGACGACATTTTCGTTTATGACTCAGGGAATCTTATTTATTCAATAGTTAATAGCACGTATCCTGATTTTTTGACAAATGGTCGGAATGGTGCCTTTTTAAATGGTAGGGCTATTCTCACTCCTACTCTTGAAGTTGTTGATATGGTTAAATGACCATATGGTGTCACTAAATCCTTCTCCTGACAAGACTTACTTGAGCTCTAATGCAACTTGCAAGTCAGATTCATACAGAGAGCTGGTTAGAGATCTCTATACACCCGAGTATATGAATAGTATAAGATCGTTTGGGGTCCCAAACCATGAGTTACGGTTAAGGTTGATGTACCATAGCTGGACTCTGTAATGGGACAATATTGATAGTTGCGAGGTTAGGTCGTCACATTATAGAAGAACACATTTTAACTTATCTAAATACAGGACAATAATTTCTTATCCCAAGGATGACTCTAACGCCATCTGACATTAGATTGTCGTTTACATTCAAGAGTTGTCAATTCCCTTTGATGGTGTCATATGCAGTGAAAATAAATAAGACTCAGGGACAATCACTTTCCTATGTAGGGATTTCCTTGAAGAAGCCAGTTTTCAGTCATGGCCAACTGTATATAGTTGTTTCTCGCTTAACCTATCGAAAAGGGCTAAAGTTTATGATTTGTGACAATAATGGGCACTCAACCAACAAGACAATTAATGTTGTGTTCAAAGAAGTTTTTTGAAATTTAAATTAATACGGTAAGTGTATTGCATCCTTTCGTAGTCTTTATCTTTCTATTATTGTTAACTCAGTTATTTTAAGTTCTTATCTCTTCTTTTATCACTTATTATTTATTCACTTACATGGTTAAACTTTAACGTCTTATTTTATGCAATTGGCTATGCTTTGGTGCTACCTATTTGCAATTCACTTTCTAAACTAATAAAGGTACCATCTTTTCTATATTGCATGAATTAACTTATGGTAATACACTAGCACCTTTACCCATTCAACTGCAGTGTTGTCTTAATTTGCTTTGCTTTTTTTTTTTTTTTTTAAATTATAACATCTCTCTATAACTCAGTGGGTAACCTTCTATTGGGCTCTAATGGTCTTTAGGAATGTTTACGTGCTTGTGTCGAACAATTACTCAATTGCGGGTCTTCTATTTAATAATATAGGTATGTGACCTAAATATTCCTTTCTATATTCCATCTTTTCAATAATCTTTGATTATGAATATTTTTTATTTTTCCAATTAGAGATATATATTGACAATACGCAAGGAATTTTATACCTTCATTATATCAATTGTTATATACATGTAATCTATACTCATTACATATGGTGTTTGATAGTATATTTTATGTTTCACCACACGCCAATAAAATAAGAGAATAGCGACATTTTGAATTTTGTTTGTGTTGATCAATTATTGTTTGGGAGTAGCTTTATTGTTTTTGTAACGTTTTACATTAATAATCTAATATGAAAATTGATTACCAAATGCTTTATTTTACTATGATTTAGGTTGCAGATTGTTAGAACATTACTTATTTGTATGATTTATTTTAATATGTTATTTATTGTTTTATATAAGTTAGTCCTTCTGTACATAAGCGATATGTAAAGACACTTTCTATCTATTCAATTCATTCTAGGTTTTGTTATTTCTCTCTTCCTTTCTCTTCTCTTTCTCTTCTCCTTGGAGCTTATTGTGTTTGCTGCAACATTGAAAACATTCATATATTAGATTGTTTACTTGGTATCAGAGCTTTTATAATTTTAAAAAAAAAACCTAGAATTTTGCAAAATTTCTGGCCAGATCTGTTCTACAAAATTCAAAAGGGCTCCGGTGAAATTTTGGCCAAAAAAACTACACAGTCCGACTCTAAACATCCTGGGCATTCAACCGGTGAGGCATGTGAGGCTACACGTGCTAGCAGAGGTGGTACGTGAGATGCGCGTGTGATGGAGGACAGTTCACTGGCGACACTCGTGTGGGCCCATTTTCAGCAACTGGATTTTCACATTGAGCTCGGAATTTGATCTTCTACGCTGTGGTGTAATCCATTTGTTTGGGTTCAGTCTTTTAGTTAGTCTTTCTTGCTTCACTTTGGCTGATCTCCTATGATATAGATTTTGGGACTTAGAATAACATTTTGTTGGCGTTATTTGTTGGTACATTGGTGATATTTTGTGATATTTATTGAACTAATTTGTGGGGTTTTGCTCTATTTGTGTTGTTTTTTTGTGCCAAGATTTGATTTTGAATTAGTAATATAGTTGATTGGGGTTTGGAATCTTTTGCAATGGATAAATCATTGATTGAGCTTGTGAGCAATTTCAAAAGTTTCTAGTCTCACAAAATCTTACTGAACAATTTCACCGATTTATAGCTACACAGCCATGTTCTCTGTCAGTTTCTGCTCATATAGGTTTGTCATCTCTTGGTCATTTAGATAATACTTCTCCATGGATTATTGATTCAGGTGCTTATAGACATATGTCCTCTAACTCTACTTTCTTTGATTATTTACATTCTTCTACCTCATCTATATCCATAAAAACTACTGATGGCACTCCTTTGCCTTTAGTAGAAGATGGTTATGTTAATACACCTACAGTCTCTCTTTCAAATGTCTATCGTGTTCTTGGTCTTGTGTTGAATCTTGTTTCCATTGGTCAATTATGTGATTCTGGATGTTTGGTACAATTCTTGTCTACTGTTTACCATATCTATGATGCTAAATCTCAAAAGGTGGTTGGGATCGATCGTAGGCAAGGAGGGCTATATGTTATGGATAGTTTGAAACTTGTGCAAATTGCTGCTCCTAGTGTTGATTTGTTATCCTTCCATTTGAATTCTTCCTCTTCGAAGTTTTATCTGTGGCATTCTCACCTTGGACGTGTGTCAGCTAGCCGTTTGAAATTCCTAGCCTCTCAAGATCATTTGGGAAATTTAAAAACTCACGATATCTCTAAGTGATATCTCTGATTGTAGTGGGTGTAAATTTGCTAAATTTTTTTCTTTGCCCTTTCCTCATAGTACTTCTCGTTTTGCTGCAGCATTTGATCTTGTTCATTCTAATGTGTAGGACCTGCCTCTACACCCACTAAAGTAGGATCTAGATATTATGTCTTGTTTGTCGATGATTATAGTCGCTATTGTTGGGTATATCTACTGAATCACCGTTCTGACTTTCTTTCTATTTATCGTTCTTTTAGAATAATTATTAAAACTCACTACTTGACTGTGACTAAGTGCTTTCAGTCTGATTTGGGTAGAGAGTATACTTCTACTGCTTTATCTGAGTTGCTTGCTCTTGATGGCAGTTTTTACCAGACTTCATATACTGACACTCCACAACAAAATGGTGTTACTGAGCGAAAGCATTGGCACATTGTTGAAACTGCACGTTCCCTCTTGTTATCTGCTAAATTGCCTAATGAGTTTTAGGGTGAAGCAGTTTTAACTACCATCTACTTAATCAATAGGATTCTATCTTCTATTACTTCTGGCTTATCACCATTTGAAACATTGTTTGGGCATCCTCCTAACTACTCACACTTGAAGGTCTTTGGGTGTACTTGTTTTGTTCTTTTCCCAAAAGTGGAACGTAGTAAGTTAACTTCTCGCTCCACTATTTGTGTTTTCTTAGGATATGGAGAGAGTTAAAGAGGTTATTGGTGTTTTGATCCTATTAATCAAAAGTTATATGTCTCTTGTCATGTTATGTTTCTCGAACACATTCCATTCTTCTCTCTTGTTGACTCAACTCCTAGCCTTACCAAGTCTGATCTTGTTCATATCGATCCATTTCTTGATGACACTAATAATTATCCTTTTTTTACTCCTGAATCCTCATCTACTTCTAAGTAATCATCTACTATAGATACACATGCACCAGTTCATGATATTCCCTCTCCTCCTCCTGCACCAAATTCTCGATATCCCACTCGAATTCATAAGTCTACTCAGTTGCCCAATTTCGATTATTCTTGTTATGCAGAGTTCTTTTGTTGTTTCTTCTCTTCTATTCACAAATTGTATGAACCTTCTTCTTATAAAGAAGCTGTATTAGATCCTTGCTGGCAACAAGCTATGGCTAATGAACTCTCTGCGCTACGTAAGATAGATACTTGGGATTGAGTTCCATTACCCTATGGTAAACATGCTATTGGTTCTCACTGGGTTTACAAGATCAAAACAAAATCTGATGGTTCTGTTGAACGTTACAAAGCTACATTGGTTGCTAGGGGTTTCACTCAGTGGTATGGTTTAGATTATGAGGGGACTTTTGTATCTGTTGCAAAGATGGCAGCTGTTCGTACACTTATTGCTATTTTATCGGCTCGCCAGTGGTCCTTATCTCAGTTAGATGTGAAAAATACTTTTCTTAATGGAGCTCTTGATGAATAAGTGTATATGGTTCCTCCTCCTAGTGTTTCTCATGATCGTGGATATGTTTATAAACTCAAGAAGGCTCTTTATGGTCTCAAAGAGGCACCTCATGCTTGGTTTGAGAAATTTTCCGCTGTTGTAACCCCTGTTAGATTTGCCTCTAGCCATCATGATTCTACTCTGTTCTTTAGATGACGTGTGCTCTTCCGATCTTCTTTTATTATATGTTGATGATATGATTATAACTGGTGATGATGTTGTTGGGATAAAGGATTTGAAGTCTGAGTTGGCTCGCCAATTTGAAATGAAGGATTTAGGTCTTTTATCTTATTTCTTAGGCATTGAGGTTGCTTCTTCACCTGGAGGTTATATGCTCTCTCAGTCTAAGTATATCACTTATCTTCTTCAGCGTGTTCATTTTACTGATACTAAGACTGTTGACACCCTATTGAGGCTAATGCTTGCTATTTGTCTTCTAATGGTGTTCTATTAAATGATCCTACTTTTTACCGTACTATTGTTGGATCTCTTGTTTATCTTATAGTTACTCGTCCTGATATTGCTTGTGCTGTGCATGTTGTTAGTCAGTTTGTTTCTACTCCTACTACTGTTCATTGGGCAGCTGTGGTTCGTATTTTGCGTTATCTTTGTGGTTCCTGTTTTCAAAGTCTCATCTTTCTCTCTACTTCTTCCTTGGAGCTTCGGGCTTATTCTGATGCAGACTGGGCTGGTGACCCTAGTAACCGTAAGTCTACAACTAGATTTTGTGTAATTTTAGGTGATTCTCTTATTTCTTGGACGAGTAAGAAGCAGGCTATGGTTTCTCGCTCTTCCACCGAGGCAGAGTATCATGCCACGGCATCAATTACCACTGAGATTGTGTGGCTTTGATGGTTACCTTCTGATATAGGAGTTTCTCTTTCTTCCCCTACACCTATGTATTGTGATAATATAACTACCATCTAGATATCTCACAATTCTGTGTTTCACAAACACACCAAGCACATTGAGATTGACTGTCATCTCGTTCGTCATCAACTTCAGCATGGGACCATTACTTTACCATTTGTTACTCCTTCATTACAGCTTGGAGATCTCTTCACTAAGTCTCATTCAGTCTCACGCTTTTGTTTCTTACGTGACAAACTCTCGCTGCTTCTAGCGGTCGCATCGTGAGTTTGCCGGGGGGTGGGGGTGTGTTAGAACATTACTTATTTGTATGATTTATTTTAGTATGTTATTTATTGTATAATATAAGTTAGTCCTTGTGTATATAGGAGATATGTAAATACACTTTTTATCTGTTCAATTCATTTTAGGGTTTTGTTCTTTCTCACTTCCTTTCTCTTCTCCTTGGATCTTATTGTGGTTTGCTACAGCATTGAAAAAATTGATGTATTAGATTGTTTACATAGATGACAAGGAGTTGAGTAATGATATGGTGTGTTCAAAGAAAATGAATCATGTGGTTACTTAGAATTTGGCCTCTATATTTTGCTTTTTTTAATTTTTAATTGTCGCATCCCTATAGAGATTTATCAATGAGCTATTCTTTTAATTGCTCTTCTTATTTGTAAATACTAATAACCTGTCTTTGTTGATTATTGACATCATCTGTTTTAAATTTACTTGCATTTTGTTTGGTAGCTTACTCTATCCATTAGCTTCGAGCATCAAATACATTACATTTTTTGTAACTCCACCTCACATTTGAAGTACCAAAGCACAATATTTGAACAATTTTCATTTCATTAGATATCTACCCGTGCCTCGTATGGGTGAAAAATCTAGTATCATATCATATATCGTCATATATATTAAAGTAAGATAGTAGCCATATGCAAATTTTCCCACCAAAGCCACTATCATACTTATATATGCCTTCTTTTTTATTTATTTTATTTTAATAATAATATATACATACATATGTATAATATATACACATTTCGAACTAATTAAACTTCAAATTAATCTCTAATATCATATATATATATATATGTTTTTATTTTATACACATATATAGAATATACATAATTATAATATATATAAGTTATATTTAGGGTTTCGATTCTCGAGTCGAGATATTTTTTTTAAAAAGTAAATAAATAAAATAATAAATATATATCTACTCTCCTGCTTATATATGCTTTTATTAGATATGCTTTCAATCTTATACACATTCTCATATTAATATATATTTTATATACGTATATAATTTTAGAGATTGCAAGTTAATCTCGAATCCTATATTTTTTTCATACATATATATATAGACACACACAGCCACACACATATTCCTAATTAAACTCTAAATTAATCTACAATCTTATGCCATTAGTTATTCATTAGTGATTGGTATATCTATTCTATTAATTTGTACGTTATCTTCAAAGATTTTATAATTCTTTAAAATTTTAATAGTTGACAAACAAATTTGAAGTCGTGAGTTATTGAGACTTCGTTATTATTTCAATTAAGTACTTATTGTGAGATTAATAGCATAATAATAATAAAATAGCAAATTAAATTTAATCATTCAATTAAATATAATAAACCACATGACATAGAACCCATGACTATATGTTTACTGTATTACTTAATTTATTATTTTTTTATGGAAACCTATATATAGGTAAAAATTTAAGTTGAGGTGATACAATATCAATAATATTAGATGATAATGATTTAGAATAAAAATAAAAAATTCTTTTAATTTTTTTTAGAGTGGAAAGTAGTTAAAAATTAATGTTAGGGGCGAATCACGAAGAATTTATCCTTTGTAGCAATATTGTTTTCCATGGGTCTTTTGTGATAGGATGGTGTGTACTTTAGAATTTTTAAAATAGATTTAGTGAATAGTGACTTCTTTGGAAAATTTATGATACTATATGATGATATGCGAAAAATAATTTTTCCAAAAATATGTGGCAGAGAATGGATGTAGTAAATAATTCATTCTAATTAATAAATATCATCCACACTCTAAATGTGTTCTTAGACTTCTTGCATTGATACTTATTGAGCAAAGATATGGATGCATAATAATATTAGAGGTATATAAACTTTGTATGATCTCTTTTCCATGGTTTTTTAGTTTTCATATTCAACATGAAATTAAATTTATATTAAAAATTCCTCATTAATTTTCATTTTTATTAGTTAAAAATATTGTTTTATGAATGACAATGTAATTAGCTTTATGTTAAATCAAAGAATTGTACGCAAATAAAATTGTAATTATTAGTAACATGTATATATGAATGAGTAGTAGACAATAAAATTGTGGCTATTTAGTTCTTTAAATTATCACACATTTTTTTGCCAATTATTATATTCTGTGCAACGCATGGGTATACAACTAGTATAATATATAATATCTAATATATATATATATATAGATTAGAAATAGATTGCAAAAGTTACTTACATTATTCCTACATAATTATAAGTAAATATAATTTATTTGTGGATAACTTTTACAATAAATTTATTTACACAAAAATTAATTTATACAGTCAATGGATGACGTCACTCTAATCTGACGCATAATCAATACAAATGAATCCAACCGAGGCTCAGAAACCACACTGAACCCGGCCCTAATTTTTCATGTCACTCCCAATAATTTTCCGCTTCTTTATGGGACGATTTTTCTAAGAAACCCAAGGGCTACCTTCATGATGCCCAAAGGACACACCACAATTAGCCAAACCTGTATTTTCTTCCTAACAAAAAACGTCTTCCCCACCAAAAAACCAAAACACATTTTCACCCCTCCCCCCCCCCCTCCCTGCTAAAAATTTAGAACGTAGCTCTTTGACACAACCCCTACTCACCGTCGATCGGCAATGACCTAAAGAACCTACCCTTAATGGAGCTAAGAAAAACCACATTTTTAACACCCCCTAATTCAGATCCCCAACATTGAAACACCGCCCACTGTCGATTTCAAACCCACCAGCGCTGGAGTGTCGCAAACCCAGCCTAATGCAATGGAAATTCAAGCACAAACACACATCAATGTCACAAACTCTGCTGAAATTGATAAATTCAACACACTACCATAACAGCTGGGTTTTCGGCCACTGCTAAATTTTATTAATATGAATGAATTACAAAAATAGAAGAGATGAGAAGGGAAGAAAGAGGCTGAGAATTACAAAGAAGAAGAAAGAGAGAGAGAAAGAGAACATTCTGAAAATGTAGATCCTAAAACCTCTCCTCATTCCCACGTTCCTCTTATATAGAATACAGGAAATAAAATCGTGCTTCTCCTAAAAACGTAATACAATTCAGAAAATAAGATAGTGGAGTTACTAGCGCAATGGTGTCATTCAGCTGGGAATTCAATTTCAGTTATGGCCGCTGTTTTCCATTTCCCCTCTCTTTCCTAGAGCCCAAATTCACCCATGCTGAATGATCCCCTGCTAGGTGACTGCCATGACATCCTTCCCCCTTAAAGGAACTTTGTCCCCAAGGTTCAAATGTAGGAAATTGATGGAGTATACGTTCTACAGATTCCCAAGTGGATTCCTCCAAGCTCTTGTGTGTCAACTTAATCAGCCACAATACTACGATACCTCTGCGCTTCTGAATTTCCAGAACCTAAAGGATCTTTGCTGGCATGGGATCTAAAGGCTCTGCAGTCTAAAAATCGCATAAAGCAGTAGTGGTCACTACTTCATTGCTCACCTTTTGCTTGAGTAGTGAAACATGGAAAACTGAATGTACCTTGGCAACAGAAGGAAGGTCCAATTTATAGGCAACAACCCCAATATGTTCCAGAATTTGATATGGCCCAAAATACTTAGGACTGAGCATATGATTATCTCTTTTTACTATTGATTGCTACTGATAAGGATGGAGTTTGAGGTAAACCCAATCACCAGTACTGTATTCTCTCTCAATCCTTTTTCTGTCAGCAGAGAATTTCATCATGTTTCTTGCTTGACACAAACTTTGCTTAAGTTGTCTATCTTTGTTCTGCCTTTCCTGTAACATGTCCTCCACTGAAGCCACCCTAGTTTTGCTGATAGGGACCCAATGAGAGCTGAGGTGGAGGCTTGCCGTACAAAGCTTCAAATGGAGACCTTTGTATAGAGCTATGATAGGTAGTATTATGCCACCATTCTGCCAACGCTAAGCTCTCTTGAAAATGCTTGGCGATTCCATCCTTTTCATGTGGCACCTCATCCGTCTTAATTATTATATCAACTGCAACTCCATAACCTGTTGCATATACATGAGAAATTCCAAGGTTCTGTGCCTTCCCATTGATTACTCCAGTACGGCTAGCTTTTTGGTCATTTGTAGGCTGACAATCACAGGCCAATCCTTGATGAACTTGTATACATTTTATTCTCAGGGCCATCATATAATTTTCTGCCGAAGAATCAAGCATGGCACAGTTTATGAGCATATTTCTTAGGTTACTTGAATTAGATCCATTATGAAGACTAGTTGAAGAATATCTAAAGGCTCCCTCCTTGCTTGAGCAAAAGAAATCCATTCATCAGATTCAAATTGACTAAGTCAATCCATTCCAAGCACCATGTCAACTTCTTGTAGTCTTAAAGTTCTCATATGATATTGGAATTTAAATCCAAGAGATTTCCAAACTATGAGACCGCCATTAAGGTGTCTATTTAACCCCTTCCGTTCAGCCATAGTGTCCTCCCTTGATCCAACTGGCTCCATAGGATGGTTCGTCTCTTGCACTAACCTTTCATCTATGAAACTCTTAGGACTTCCACAATCTATCAAAATTCTCATCCTTCTCCATTGGGCTTCTCCGAGTGTCGTAATAGACTGAGGATCTAGACATCCTTCAAGATCATTATTGAACAAAGAGCAACTTGGTTTAAGTAAGCTGGGAGATACTGGGGTGCAGGTTGATGATAAGTCTATGATATTAAGACCTATTTTGAGAGAGTTACTTTTCATTTGTTCCTTGTTTCACATAAGAAAGGTGATAGGAAAAATCATTTTCGGAAAAACATGGATGGTTGATTTGGGCAATCTATTGTGACGTTGGGAAGGTATCTTAGCCTATGAAAAGTATATGAGAGTTTTTGTTTAGGCTTGTTTGTTGAATGAAAGTGTAATACCGTTTTGGACTGCAATTAGATTTTTTATCAACGCCGGATGAGCAAAAAAGTCACAATTAACCTTAGAGATGTCTCAAATAGAGAAGAACAAGAAAAATATTGACTGTCAAGTAGTTTATTAATATAACAAATTAAAGGTGGAGAATATTATGGATGAATTATTAATATATCAAAAGTGGAGAATATTATGGATGAACCCTTTCTAAAAATAAGATCTGACCTAAACTTAGGACTAAAAAGATTGCAACTTGACAATAAAAACCAATAAAAGGAAACTATCAAAAATCACACTAAAGCAATAACCAAAGCATAATAAGATTAATAAATAAATTAATTTTTCTTCCTCCTACAATGTCCTTTTCATGTTGCATAACTTCTCCCAGCGAAAAGAACATTACTTCAAAAGTTATGCTCCATATAGGCATCAAGCAATCGAGTATCTAGGTGGTGGATTTCTTCCCAAATGTTTATTTTTATTAATGTGTGATGTATTAGAACATCTCTAAAAGACCACTTATTGCTTCTATATCTTTTTCATTGGCATGTCCGAATAGGTTTTGTTTGTTCAACCTTTATGTGTTATGTTTATGATATGTTAAGGATGTTGGAATGCGAAAAAGTGTAGTTCATCTTCGATAGTTTTAGTCCAAATTCATTTTAATTATATGAATAACTAAATATTTTCTTTTAAAGGAAAGATTTGCAAAAAATAAAGAAAACCGTGCCAGACAAAAATATCTGAGTTTGTAGGGCTCGAGAAGCTTTGTAGCCACGCGCTATACGGAGGTTGATTTATTAATTAAGTGATTGAAATGCATTGTATAAACATATTTAACTTGTTAGGACCCGAATTTTTTAAATTTATTTTCTACTATATGCTCAGTCAAAGTCAAAAATTGTTGGGTCAAAGTCCAGGCTGTCAAACGGCTAAAGTAAATAGATTAACTATTTGAGGACTTATGTAGAAATTATTATGGGTCAAGGGTCAATTTACATTACTCAGGCCAATTTACATTACTTAATTAAGTTGAGGGACTATGGGGTGCAAATAAGGCATAATAGTAAGAAAAAGTCTTGCAATTTGAAATTCACACACAAACACACAGTAGTTCACGGCTTTCGGTAGAAACGGGAGAAATAGGAGAACAGAAAAAGGAAAAGAAATGAAAAAGGAAGGAAAGGTGGAGGAAAGTTGGGGGTTTTGCACCTATTTGGCACAATGGGCTTTTGATTTCTCCCATAAATCTGAAGAGGTATGTCAATAGACAATTTCTAGGGTTTATATGTTTTGGTAATTGGCGTTGATTTTATGGTTTATTTGATGAATTGAGGCTTAAGTATTGGTTCTCTACGTAATTAGAAGGATGGATATTAACCTTGCAATTCGCATTACATATTATTATTAGAAGGATGGATATTAATCTTGCAACTGCCCTTAAACTCCAAAGTACATGCTGTTTTTAGGCTTTTAGCCTTTTTATTTTCTTTTTTTTTTGGTATTTTTTTAATTTTCCTAATTCCTTCTTATCTTTAAATTTTTGAGTTATCTTATCTTTAGAATTTTATCCCTTTTTAAAATGATTTAGCTTATCTTTTTTGTCTGGCTTAGTCTAAGACTTGAATGGCAAGAGCATCCCTAATAGTTTTGGATTTTCATTTGACCAAAATGAGGCTCGATACCATTAGTTGATTAGAATGCGTGGGATCAATTAATTTAGGGTTTTTTCTTTGAACTCTTTAGTTCATTCTGTTTTGTGTGTACTTGTGTTATTTTTTAATGAATTTTTACTCGCTTTATAATCATGTCATTATTATATAAATTCATTTTCGTCCAATACCTTTTTGTTTATCATCCTTTTTTATTGCCATTTTAATGTGATTTTGTACGTCATTCTAAAGTCTATGATTGAAAAGAAAATTAAATAAAAGGTATTAATTGATTAATAACTTCCATCTCAAAAATTAGACACATTATTAGTAAATAATAATAACTTTTACTTCGCAATAATACAATAGCCAAATTATTACACGCAATCTCTCATTGTGAATTTTGCAAAAAATTATTGTAAATTCGACATATATACGTAAATTGTAAGGTATGTAAATAAGGTTTTGTGTTCAACTTCCCAACTAATATTTTAAAAAATAACAAAATAGTATGTAAATTGTTACCAAACATAATATACATGGTGTGATTTGTTAGTTACAAGTAACGGTAACTGCATCTAGACAAATAATTTTTTAATTTTTTTGAATTTTTCTTCCACGAAAGTTTTTTTTCCCCTTAATAGGACGAAACGCGTGTTTTGTTGATAGTAAATAAAATGTAGCATGTAATTTTTTAAAACACAGTATGCTAATTATATAAACTATAGACTCTTGGTGTATTTTGTCAATTCCCATTTTAAATATACATTACGTTCAATATATGACACATTTTGTGCATCATACAGATGATATACTATAATTAAAGCTGATATACCTCATATGAGTCCTTTTCAAGAACTTTTGGGATGTTTTTAAAATTTTTTTATATAGAATAACATACAATGAAAATGAATTATCATTTGATTGCTGAAATCAACCCAGAACTTCCAAAGTAAAATTTTGTCCCTTGGGGAAAAGGGAAAGTGAATTCAAGCTTAATCAAACATGGTCTATCATCTACCGCCACTACTGCCTGACCTGTGGCTTGTTCTGCCCCTTTTTTTCGTATCATCGCTCCTTACTTTTCATGGGACACAATCGCTTTCCCATGTTCTCTAATTACAGCTCCAGCCATAGCAATAAGAACGAAGCCGAAGAATTCTTAGAATTCTTAGCTTTTCTGCATCATAATCCAAATTCACAATTCAACCTCAATTACCACAAGAAATTACTGAGCTAGAAAACACAATTTCCACAAAACGAAAGAGAGAGAAATTCAAGCTTCCAATCTATTTTCTTTTAATATAATCCAAAATCTAAAGAAAGTGTTGAAAAAAGGATTGAGTTGGTGTCCGTCAGAAACCCGCCTAACCGTCTCAGCCGAATATTACAGCTGAGAACGATCCTCTACTGCCCTAGGGGCCCCAAGCCAGAGCCGCAGAGCTGTCAATCACGCTGTAGCCAGGTGGGCATGTTTCATCCACCAAACAAGGTTTTCCTATCTCCTTAGAACTCAAGGATATATAGAGGTACAAACCTATAGAACAGATCCTACTCAAGTAAGGTCGTGACTGTTGGCTTCTTGATTCTGATATTTATTCTGATAATTTTTTCGATTAGCGTCCGATGCGGGATATTTGTGTGTTCTACGATTTGACCAGTTGGTGGAGTTTATTTTTAGTAATTTTAGCGTTTGGGATCTTTGCAATTCTTGGAAAATTTATCTATATGATACAGGCTCACACTTTGTTAATAACTCTTCAATTAACAAACTAATTATTGTTCAGTCTTAGAACCCAGATGTTTTCTCTTTATTATCCTATATCAAATTCTTACCAAAACCTTGAAATTCTAAAGAAAACCATGCTTTGGTTCTAGTGCCAAAAGGGCATGATTAACCCTTACAATTGTTAAATCAAATGTTGTAATATTGAGTTTTAGTTAATTACTTTTAGGTTTTATTAGGTTCTTATAAAATCAGGATTTCTTTAATTAGTTTTCTAACTCATGTTTTACTTCAGCCGTATCAATACAAATTTTTGGTTTGTTCTATTTGTCTCTTCTTTCCCTTTTATCTTGTTTTTGTCCGCAGTTAGTTTATGGTTCACATTCACCCAAGAATAACATGTACCTCAGCTAACATGTTAGCAATCTGATTCTGGTCTTTTAGGTTCTCAATTATTTGTTAAAAAGAAACCAAAATGGAGTGGCTAAAAAGAGTACCTTAGCCAACCTCTAATTTCATGAGAAAAAAAGTTTAGCTTTCTATTATTCTTTACTTCTTGCATTATTATGCATTAAAATCAACAATGAAACCTTTCTTGAACTAAGTTTTATCTCTCATTTGCTTATTCACAACGATTAAAAAAAAAAAAAAACTGATTGGAAAGATAAATTTTACAAGTGATTTTTCTAATTTACCCTTATTAATGAGCATTGAGGTTATAAAATTATTTAGAAGAAACATAGTGAGTCCTAGGAAAAATTTCGAACATAAGATATTACAATAGATCTGTAGCCTGTTCTGGAATTGTTGACTATGATACATCAACCAGTTTAGTAACCTTATCCTGGTATTGTTGTAGTTAAATCCCCGTGCATCAGAGACTTTAAAATTATTACATAAGCCTACTTTGGATGCCGGAATTGCTGCTATTATGAATAATATATTGCTTGTTTTTGGATTTATTTTGACCACTTTAATTATACAACCATACTCACTTAATTTTACTGTGTCTGATAAACACAATTTTGATTTGGCTTCCTAAAGCATTTATTTTTATAGGAACATATTACCACCTTATTTTTCAATTTTTTTGTCTCTTTCAAATACTTCTTATATCTCTCTCCGAAAGATACTTGTTCTGGAGTCATTTATAGAATCATGGAGATAAAATATCTCTGCGACTTAGTACTGATGACCTCAAGGGGTTTGGGAAACATGAAAATATTAAAAAGACTCTTTTGCACTAACTGGTATGTCCATTTCATTGTTTATTCTAGTGTAATGAAAAAAGACGGTCTAATGATTCTCACTTTCTCTTCCATAGAAATTACTTTCTGAATATAGGATCCTAGCTTTTCGTTATAATAACTTTCTCTATCATTCTCATTGTCTTGGACTAAATCAAGAAGCCACACATATAAGCAGAGTTGGACATTTGGTAGATTATGAAGAGGAGATTGCTGCCAAACCAATAATCAAGAAAGCACATGAAAAAAGCTTGGAGGGCAGTCACTTGTTCTTCCTGAAGCTTGTGCATCTTCAGTTGCTGCTGCTTACAAATGTTTAGCAATCACATATGAATCACTTTCTGAATCTGCTAAGGTACTTGGAACGTTAGTAGTTTCCTATTTGTCTAGAACCTATTTGCTTCATAAGGAGAGAGTTAACGAAATATAATGGATACGCTATGGAGTAAAGCATTGATGTATTCACCTCTGATGATAAAACCAAGCTAAAAAGTTGTGAGGTGAGAGGCCTTGAAGTTACTTCAGGAGCCCATCTATTGCATAATTCTGATCCTGATGACCCAAAAATTTTAGTGTAGAAAGCTATAAGCCAGTCAACAGTTAATTACGAGGAAAATGCAAAATACAATTGATATTTTGTGGGTGGCATTATAGTTCTGAAAACTCTTTTGAAGATAATAGTGTGGTAAACACTGAACACTAAATTTATGATTATTATTCATCTCTTAGATTTTCAACCTCTAACAGAGGTGTTGTCCTGCAATAATGTGATTGAACATGCATCCTGATGAGATGGAATTCAAAACACTATGCAAGGTGTGGAATTCCAATTACTTGGTTGTTTTTTGCTATTTGATGTGGAATAAATCAACTATACGTACGAAGAAACATTATTAATTCTAAATGTAAAAATCCAGCTTGTGTCCTTAATATTATGTTAATGTGATACACTTGGCTTCTTGTTGGATGAACTGCCAATCTAGACTGGAATATGAAATTTCTTGTGTCTCTGGTTGGTCACTCGCTTCCCTGTATTGGCCAGCATCGGAAAGAAGGGGAAAAAATTTCAGATTTCCCATGAAAAGGCCTATATAAATAGGTTGATAGACATGCACCTCTATCAATATGTCTTCAATATCTTAAATTTCTTATTGTTACTTTTTTTCTCCTGTTCTTCTGTCCCTTGTGTAAGAAGTAAGAACTATAAGAAAAGGCTAGGCCAAAAGAGAAGGAAAGATGTCTATCATCTTGTAATTGCAAGCTGTAATTGTGTTGAATAACTTGTCATTGTAGCTGCTGTGATTGGGTTCTGTGAAGTAGAAACATTTCTGCTCTCAAAAGTGAAACAAACCAGGCTTGTTCTGGCATGCATTGCATAGCACATATATGCTATGTTTGAATCTTGATAGAGTTTTATCTAGAAGTAACGTCCTAGGTTGCATGGAAACAGAAATAGGACACAACACAAGACGTAGAAATGTCATTTTCAAAAAATGTAGGACACAGAACGTTAAAGAAACGTTATACAAATGTTGTTAAAATTTTAATATTTAACTTAAGAATACTATTTAATATTAATTTAGCTATATATGAAAAGAGAAGTGCGGCACAAGACGTGCCGCAATTTTCCCGCCCAAAAATTGCGTTATCACTTGCGGTTTAACTCCTCTATTAATGCTTCTTCTTTTTTTACTACAAAAATAATTGCACGCTAACTTGCAAATGAAGTGCCGTTGCCACTAATTTGTTAAGCTTCTTTTTGCTTCTTGAGGTCCCTTGGTGTTTTTTAATTTCAGCTTTTATTTTTCCCTTTTTTTTTCCCGAAATTGATTGGCATTCATTAACTCTTTAATTTTCTTTTAAGGAATTTTGTTGAATTGTTTGTACGCGCATGAATTAGAGTTTCTACCTATGGCAAGAGCGGTGGGGGATTGATATGTCAATCCAGATTTAATTTTATTATTTTAGCAAGGTCAAGTTTTACAATTATTATATTAATTATGAGAAAGCGCCATTGGAAAATTTTCTTGGTTATCATGAATCCATTAGAAGGATCGGGAAAAATTTTTTTGGCTGTCATTAATGTTGTGACCATTAGATTTTTTCCCCCCTTAACTTTTTGGTGCTTTGGTAAAATTTTAGTATTTGTTTATTTAATGAATATTTAAAGGAAATTATCAGATGATTGATTTTATTATAGATGAGAAGAGATTGGGGAGAGGTTGTGGGTACAGGAGAAAATATCTAGTACTCTAATGATAGGTTAATACGGTACTCTACACCAATTAGCAACCTGTACATTGTTCAAGGGTCTAAAAAATAGGGTTTAAAAACCTATGTGTGAGTTTCTTATTAGCCTGGAGTACCTATCCCTAATATATCTATTAATGAGATTAATAGTGGAATAAAGCAGGTGAACTAAAACCTAAAATGAACAATATTACACATCACGATGCTTTCTTAATCATAGCCCGATTGCATTGAGAATCATTATTTCTCAATTAAACCAGATGAATTCTTGAGAGTATATGTGAGGAAAACATTACATTTTTGTTTTGCTTTTAAAATGTTAAAAATGTTGAATGCTCCTTCAATTTTCGCAGCGCTCTTTCCTATGTTGGAGTCTGTTATTATTGTTGTTGTTATTGTTGCTGTTGTTATTATAAACTAGAAGGAAAGAATAGAAAAATAAAGAGAAAAGTTGAAAAGAAAACTCATGAATTCAATATCAATATGAGAACCAAAGCAACATATTTATAGGTATAAGTCTAGGGTTTCAGAGTAAATTAGTCATTTACTAAATACAATAATTATTTACAATACTCTCCTTGAATGATTATTCTATACAACATTTGTCTTATCAAAAACTTTGTTTGCGAAAAACCCAGTGGAAAAAATCTACCAGACTAAGGAAAAAGAATACAATTAATTATGATCAACTTTGGAGTGTCTAAGTACTGCCTCATTAAAACCTTACCCGAAAAACTCAGTGGGACAAAGACTGATTGAAGAAAAAAAGAGTATAGCTACTCTCCATGATTTCAACCAACAATGGTTCTCGTGTTTAGCTTTCCATATCTCTCCAATATCTTCAATACTTTGAAATATATTCTGTTTTAGACAGTGTCAACTCTTCATAATTTCTATATTGAGGGTTAGTGTCATATATGTCATAGACTTTTATTACACAAAAAATATGCCTCGTTAAAAACCTTATAAGGAAAAAAGCCAGTGGGAAAAAATCCAAGTGAAGAAAAAAGAGTATTTAATTATTTAATATTGACAACATTATACTTATCAACTTTAGATGGAGACTTCTGACTGATATCATCCTTCATGGGTGAAGCATACAAATAAAGATTCAAATCTAATTTTTATTGTCAATATTATAATAATATCTATCTTAGCTTTTGTGGTGGGGTGAATATACATATTACATTTATCAACTTTAGATAGAACATTTAACTGTAAGTCAAATATAGAGGGTGTCATATACTCTATTAGCAAGTTATATAAAAATTGCTACAAGTAAAAGATCAATAACACTTAAACAAAAATAATTTGTTCTCAATTTAGTATAGTAAATAAATTGAGGTGTATAATATTATTTTGCTAACCATAAGCAATTAATATCCCAATCAATATATAAATAATTAATGATTTTTGGGATAAAATTTACTAGCAAGATACATGTCTTTTATGATACCTGAAACTTTTGCTCATAATCAATCAGTCGAGCAAATTTTCTCACAAACTTTTGGTTACGAGTGTGATATGTGACCTCTAGTTGATCAGTGCTCTTCCGATCTCTAGAAGGTCCATATGGAGGGTAAGTGGACCCAGACGGTTCACCCTGAATATTTTTCAAATATATTTGGAACTTAGTTCTAAATAGATAGTTATTATTAATAATAAAATTGCCTGAGAACTTGCGACACACGAGAATTCTTTTAAATGAAAGAACATTCTATTATTCACATTAGCCCCGATAGTTCTTATCATTAACAAAGCGGGATGGTCTAACCAATTATACCAAATAATAAAATTTCTATAATATTGAACTTTTGGTCCAATATAACAAGTAACGTATTTGGACAACACAACCAAAACTTTTTAAGTAAGAGACATCAGATTCTCAATCAAAGGCATGTGACAAAAGAAAATACTGATGATAGATGAATGGTTTTATATGAACCATTACTATAACATGTAATTAATTGAAGACATTTAATAAACAATTCTGCTAAATTATTCTGATTGTCAACATGAGCAATTAAATATTCAACGTCAATTCCAAAATGCTTGAGATCAAAACTCAGCATCATTATTAAGACGAATTTTTTGATTGAGTCTCTAGGAATTGGGCTTTTTAGTTTTGTTCTATGGGTAAGTAGTCTAACTAGATGCATTTCTGGTAGAAAGCAAGTGAACATGAGACCATCTAGTAGAAGTATTAATTAATACCATAAATTAATAAATGGTCCACATAATGAGCATATCAATCTGTATATATCTCCATGAATTCTTTCCAAAAAAATGAGAGATTTAATATTAACCTTCATACTGAAAGTTTAATGACTAACTTGCCTTGTGTACAAGCCACATGGGAGAACATATGCTAAAAAAAATCTTTTTGTTCTTCATATTGTTCCCATGTGAATATCCAACGCATCAATATTGCTCATATATACCTAAACTCATCATGTCAATGTATAAAGTTCTTTCGGTCAACGAACTTCAGGTTTGTGATATGGTTTGTCTCAATTGCTTTTATGAATGTATAATACATTTCAAATAATAGTGCTGAGAAATTTTCCTTAATCTGCTTTCAGTCATATACAAAGGAATTTATGCAAAAATATTATTATCTTTTTGCATTATTTCAATGTAATGACCATTTGATATCTTTAAAAATCAGCAAATTTCTCTTGAATTTGCTAAAGTAAAGTGCATCAACAATATACAATTTAGTATTATTTATTAAAATAACACAAGCTCTTCTAGAGCTTTTGATGATGCTCGATGCGTCAGATATATAGTATTAATATTATTTTTAGCTAATGTTAATTCAGTAAGTAATTTGTCTTGAATAATGGAGTGTGTAGATGCACTATCAACCAAAACAATTTATTATGGGAAAAAATCCCCAATTTATTACTTTGTCTTGATAACCAATCAGGTTATCAATATTCCCTTTTGAATCGGCAAAGAAATCAGGAACATTAAAGTAAGTGACTACTTGACCGTCATAATCAAAGAAATTGATTTTAATTTTCCCTTTTCCCTTGATTGACTACTTGTTAGAGATCCACGAGGTACTTTGTCATACGACAGGTACATGTTAAAAGCGCTTTCATGCTTCCTGTTGGATGGGCTATCATTATTGGATACTTTTATGCATCAACTATTAGAGTTTTATTCAAGAGTTTTTCCATGTCTTAACCCACGGTTCACGATGAGATATTGCAGTAAAACCAGAGGGGTATAACTCATAATTTTTCATATATCATCTAGATCTTTTATGGTAAGGTACTCAATTTTCAAGTTATCGTGGAGATGATAACAAAGAAAACTAATTAAGTGCTTTTATATTATCCTTAGATGTGTTTCTTTTTTTATTATTTTACTCAAGTCACTTTAAATCAGATGTATTATAGCATCAATGGCTCATGACAAATAATTCTTATCAATATGTCACGTGCAACTAACTAAAATTTGGTTAAATTGACTATTTGTGTAACTTTATGATATTTAAAGTCATAAATTTAATATTAACATGACGTGACTATTTATACTTTCGATCAAGAAGTATTGTTTCACATATCACTAAAATCTATAGTCATCAAGAGATATACTACTCAGGAGCATAGTAAATTATACTTTTAGAATTAATTTGGGTTACTATTACTTTGGGAGCAATAGATCAATATTCTTCAAGAATATTGAATTACCAAATAAATTAGATCTTTAGATTCGATATAAATTGCTCTTTAGGAGCATGTAACATTCTTCAAAATATTACAATTAGTTGTACTATTTCGGGAGCAACAACTTATTTAATCTAATTAAAGTAATTAACTAAAAGTAAATAATTCAATAACAAATAAATAATGCATATAACAAAAAATAAAAATAAATAGTTACTTCATAATGAGCAATATGAAATATTCTTCAGGAATATTTGTTTATTGTGTTTTTCTTCAAGAAAACACAAATCTAGATTTCAGATAACGTTTTCTTCGGGGAGACACCATATTCAATTAGAATAAGACAAAATCATGTCGTGTTTTTCAGTAATCACAACGTATTAATTTTAATAATCTTCACGATCATTAAGAATTGTAGAATCGTGTTTTTTCAGGGATTACGACAAATCTTATATGGTTTTTCTAAAACCAATCATATGAGATGTAATTGGTGATTTTTCAATAACCACAAAAATAGTATTTAGATTACAATAATCTTTAGCATTATTAGTGAAAATTTAAAGATCGTTTTTTTTTCTGGAAGCAACGATAAATATAAATTAATTAAGCGATTTCTTCATTAACAAATAGTATTTATATCACAATAATCTTTAGAACTACTATCACAATTATTTAACTATCATTCTTCGAGAAAGTACAATAAATATATGCGCCATGGACATTCTAAAACCTACTAATCTATATATCTATATATATATACATAAAAGCAGAATAGTTTCATGTTTAACGTTTCCCGCCCATTTTCACTTGCTAAATCGAGTTATGTCATCTTAGCCATTCACTTTATCTTATAATCTTGGCCATTCATATTATTATAGGCTTTTAATTTTTATTTTATATTATTTATAGATATATTTGATTTAGTTTATTATTATCACTATAATATTTTCTAATTTTTTTTTATCTCAATCACCAAATCATATTTGATTTTATCCAAAAGTATCTCTCTTTCTTTATGGAGATTTTCATTCCATCCTCTAATGGAATTCATTCAAAACTCTTTAACTTTGCCTATAAACTTTCCATTCCTTATCTCAAACAGTTATATTTTCGATCGATTTTCTTAATTTTTTGTTTAATTTATCTCACACCATCTGATTGCTTCCGGATTAGTTTTAGTATTCATCAATGTTCAGAAAATCAGACATGTCATCAAATCAGAAAAGCTAACGATTCAAGGTCATTGGACTGATATTAATTAAATAATAATTGAAAAAAATAATTTTTACCTAAAATAATATACATAAAGAACATTTGATTTTATAACTTTTTTATATTTACTATTTAAAAAAGGTTGAAATTTTATTTATTTTTAAAGTTCCATTGAAAATGTGATTTTAGACATGTAAAGGAGATCTCACATCGGTTATTTAGTAAAAAAGAATTCATGACTTATACCTATATTAAGCTATTTGGAGATGTGTTATTCATAGTAGAGCATTAACTTGTGAGCCTTAAGCTCTCAAAAAGTTCAAGATTTTAATGGATCATTATTTATAAAAAGTTTATGGCGAACCGGTGAATCATATTCATCTTTATCTTACACAATCAGATTTTTTTGGAATTGGTTTCAGCATTTGCAAATGTTCAGAACACCAGACTACTTATTAAACTGGAGAAGTTAACAGTACAAGGCTATAAGATCAATTTTAATTAAATAGTCTAAATAAATTAATTTTTATCTAAAATAATATGGAAAAAGAATATTCGATTTTATAATTTTTTGATCTTTTCCATTTAAAAAAGTTGAAATTTTATTTCTTTTTTAAGATCCATTGAAAATGTGACTTTGAGTGTGGAAAAAGAGTCCCACGTTGGTTATTTAGTGGAAAACAATTGAGAACGTATGCATATATTAAACTACTTAGATAAGGATTATTTATAATAAGACCTTAGCTTATAGGCATTAAGCTTCTAAAAAATTAAAAATTTTAGTGGATCATTATTGAAAAAAGTTTATTGTGAACTGATGAACCGTATCCATATTTATATCACAGCGTCACATTTTTTTCTAAATTGGTTTCAGTGTTCGCAAATACTAAGAAAATTGGACCAGTCATTGAACTAGAAAAGCTTATGGTTCAAGGTTCAAAAGCTAAACTTTATATAATTATCAGTTAATTAGTAAAACTTAATAAAAGTGCAATTAAGTGACTTTTAGGCATTGCAGTAGAATTTCAACATGGATTTTTTCATTAAAAATATTTAAATTTTGTTCCCTTTTTAATAGTCATTGAAAATGTGACTTTGCGCACAGAAAAAGAATTCTGCATTGGTCATTTAGTGAAAAGAATAGAGGGTGTATGCATATATTAAGCTACTTGAAGACTCATGAATAATAGGCTCCTAGCTTATGGCCTTGAACTTCTAAAAAGTTTAAAATTTTAATAGATCATTATTGAAAAAAATTTCTTGTGAACTAATAAATCATATTGTGTTTATCTCTCACTGTCGAATTGCTTTTCAGATTGATTCCAGTATTCGCCAAAGTTTAGAAAATCAGACCGGTCATCAAACCAAAAAAGCTAACGATTCAAAGTTTAAAAGGTCAAATCGAGTCGAGTCGAGGTCGAACAAGTTTTAATTAAAAACTTAAAAAATAAATACTAAAATTTATAAAATTATCAAATAATTAGCAAAACTCGAACAAGTTTTAATTAAAAACTTAAGAAATAAATACTAAAATTTATAAAATTATCAAATAATTAGCAAAACTCAATAAAAATGCAACTAAGTGACTTTTGGACATTATAATTGAATTCCTACATTGATTTGTCATAAAATGTTAAAATTTTAATCCCTTTTTAATGACCATTGAAAAGCTGACTTTGAGCATAGCAAGAAAGTCCTAAATTGGTTATTAGTGAAAAGAACTGAGAATGTATGCCTATGTTAAGTTAATTGGAGAAGAGTTATCCATAATAGAACCTTAGCTTATAGGCCTTGAGCTTCCAAAAATTTTAAATTTTAATTGATCATTATTGAAAAAAGTTTATTATGAACCATAAGCCATATCTGTATTTATCTCACATCACCGAATTACTTTCCAGATTGATTTCAGTATTTACCAATGTTTTTTCTTAAAAAAAGTACAGATCACTGAACTGGGAAAGCTAACAGTTCAAAGTTCAAAAGGTCAAATCGAGTATAGCCAGTTTTAATTAGAAACTTAATAAATAAATGCTAAAATTTATCAAATTGTAAAATAATTCACAAAACTCCATAATAGAATTGCAATTAAGTGATTTATTGGACATCACAATTGAATTTCCATATAGATTTGTCAATAAAAAAGGTTGAAATTTTATTCTTTTTTGTAAGAGCAATTGAAAATGTAATTTTTGGTATAGAAACGAAATCTCACATTAGTTATGTAACGAAAAGAATTAATGATATATGTCTATATTAAGTTACTTGCAATTGGTTATACATAATAGGGCCTTAGCTTATTGGCCTTGAACTTCTAAAAAGTTTAAAATTTTAATGGATCGTTATCGAAAAAAAGTTATTGTAAACTGGTAAACTATATCCGTATTTATCTCACACTATCAGATTACTTTTTAAATTGGTTTTAATATTCGCAAATGTTCAGAAATCTGGACTGATCACCAACGTGGAAAAGTTAACAGCTCAAGGTTTAAAAGGCCAATTTAGGTTGAATCGTGGTCAAACTGGTTTTAAGTATAAACTTAAAAAAATAAATGCTAAAATTTATAAAATTGTCAAATAATTAGGAAAATTCAGTAAGAGTGCAAGTAAGTGACTGTTGGACATTATAATTGTATTCTCACATGGATTTGTCATTAAAAAGGTTGAAATTTTTTTTTAAGATCCATTGAAAATGTGGGTTTAGGTACAGAAACGGAATCTCACATTGATTATTTAATAAATAATTTGAGGATGTATGCCTATATTAAGCTACTTGGAGACGGGTTATTTATAATATGGTCTTTACTTATTGGCCTTGAGCTTCTAAAAAGTTTAAAATTTTAATTGATCATTATTAAACAAAAGTTTATTGTTAACCAATAAACTGTATCTGTGTTTATCTTACACTGTCGGATTGTTTTCTGGATTGGTTCCAGTACTTACCTGTAACATCCCGAAAATTTCTACAAATTAAGGTAAGCAACGAAATTGTTGTTTTGGAAGAATTACATGAATATCATTGAAAGATTGCTTGAAGATCAAAATATTGTTATTGAATTGACGCTAAAGAAAGATCTTGGTTGATTATTGACATAAACTAAAGTGTAATGACTTAATTGACACGAATTGAAGAGTGTGAACTTGATTGAAAGATAATGCAAAGGGGAAGGACTTCTTGTGCAATTTCTTGACAAGTGTGCGGCGCCACACCGCGCCACTTGTCAGGAGGAGATTTGCGCCACTTGTCAAGGGTGGTTAGCGCCACTTGTCACGTTATGATTGACGGACTTCAAAAGTTATTAAAATTAGCTAAATCCTAACTATTATATAAAGGAAGTTAAGGATTTCATTTTCTCTCAAACCCATTTCCCTTTTTCTCTCCCGAACTCCAAAATTCGTCCAACTTGGCAAAGGGAAGGAGAAAACCAATAGAAACCCGCCAAAATACCTATTTGTCCTTTGAAAAGAGTCTCTTACCATATATGGAAGGATTATAGCTTGAAAGATAGCTTTAATTGAGGAGTATCAAGGCTTTAAGGATACTTCTTCACGTGGATTATTCGAAGGATATTTGAGGTGGGTAACCTAATGCTTTGATTCCTTTTCTACATGCATAAAGTTTTGATAAGATAAGTGTGTATTTGATTGATGGTTTTGATGAGACAAATATGGATTTGAATGCATTATTATTGAAAGAAAGATTTGTTTATTACATTTGTA